>JALBCR010001034.1:0-10000 GCA_030710515.1 Abscondita cerata
TTCCATCCAGAACTAATTCTCTTTCCGTATGTATAAAATGTGGCGTTACTTCGTGAGGAGAGGTTCTAATAGCGCAACCAATTTTTGCAAAAAGTATCCCAGGATCGATGATTATTGGAGCTATAAATACGGTGCAAGAATTTTACCGTCCTATTAACTCTCTCTGTGGAATTCGCGTGATGGTGGTAGTGTGCGTTATAATCAATTTTTACATTATATTCTGCGGTTAGCTCGGTCCATTGTGTTGACTTAATTAAAGACCGTTATCACAAATTAATATTTTTGGAACACCGTATACCAAAAACATTTTGTTTTTTAAATTACGAACAATTTTTAAGCTTGTAGCAACTCTTAGGGGAAACTAAAGGACAAATTTGCTAAAGTAATCCGACACAACAAAAACATATTGCCAAGATTTTGACAACTCTGGTTGTCGAACATAATTCCCTAGCGGTTTTTTCGCTTCAGTTTAATGAGCAGCACACACGTTCCAGTTGGAAATATACTCGGCTACGTCAGATTTCATTTTATGCCACGTGTATCTTTGGGATAATCGAATGTAAGTCTTGAAGACTCCCATATGACCAGAAGTTGGAAGATTATGTGCTGCTTCGATCAAATCTCTACGTTGGTCCTTATTCGTTTCCATCTATCGAGATTTCAACATGTCATATTTAAACATTAATCCATCCTGAACTCGATATTTTGGATATGTGTCAGGTTTGGATGTAATGTCCTTCTGCAATTTAACGAACCACTTATATTTCGAGTCTACACAATCCATAACCTGTGACTCAATATTGTTCAATATTCGGACTGAGCGTGACAAGGTGTCTGGTACTACGTTTTCAATACCTTTGCAATGCTGGAGCTGGAAACTATATCGCTGTAACCTGATTGCTCATCGTGCAATGCGCCCAGTAAGTTGTTTAAACCTCAACAACCACAAAAGAGAATGCAGTAAAGGGAACACCCTCCCGGTACGGTCTTAGTTTATCCAAAGCACATATTAGGGCTAAAGATTCCCTTTCACTCGTGGAATAGTTTCGTTCACTGGGGATCAACGACCTACTCCAATAAACAACAACACGATCACCATCCGGACTAGGCTGCACTAACACGGCTCTTATCCCTATTCCCGATGCATCTGTGTGAACTTCAAATGGGTTGTGCAATCCGGGCAACATAGAATTAGAGCACTAACTAGTTTCTCTTTTATTAATCTAAAAGAATTATCACACTCTTAAGTCCATTTGATTTTGGAACTTTTCTTCTGTTAAGAGAGCAATAAGTATAGAAAAATTAGGTATAAACCTTCTATACTGAGAGAATGTCCCGACAATTTTTCTCACATCTTTTTGTGTAGCAAGAATTGTAACATGGCTTTAACCTTCTCCATGTTCACGTGAAAACCAGAAGCATTCACTACATATCCTAGGTATTTCATTTCTGGCCTACACAAATTACATTTTTCTTATTTCACTTTTAATCCTACCTCCAATAACCGCCGAATTGCCTCATTCAAAACTTTGATGTGTCCTTCAAAAATAGCAGTGACAACCATAACGTCGTCTAGATACACAAAGGCGTTATGTTCCAAATCCGCACCAATCACTTCATAAATCAGTCTCTGCCATGTAGCGGTTGAATTATGCAGCCAATGGCATCCGGGTATTTGGCCATGGAAACTTGCCAAAATGCAGACTTGATATTGATCGACGACAAAAACTTGGCGTTTTTAAGTTTATCCAAGGTCGCAGACCCATAAGGTAAGGGATATCCATCTCGTTCAGTTTCTGGAGCAAGTGAGTACACCCTATGCCATTGCCCATCAATTGCTTATAATATAAACCGTCTTCAACAAATGCATTCGTCAACACCCAATATCAATGTGTGATGTAGTTCAGGTATCACTATTATTTCGACTAATTTGACTTTACCACAAAGTTCTCCTAGCACAGTGATCTTACTAACCGACTGACAAAATTGACTATTAGCTACGCGAACACATTTGTCAGATTTTTTTACCGAAATCCTAGGTTTCCCAAAAGATTCCACCTTAATTCCAACAATCGGTGTTAACCAACTCTTTCCTAATTAATTTTAAAAATTGGTTCAAATAATACGAACAGTAAATTTGAAATTTTAATTTTTACCAAATATTTTCTTTTATATCAAAAATAAATAAAACTGTATATGATTGAAGATTGTCAAATAAAGATTAAAAATGTTATTTAAAAAAACTAGATTTTAAATCAATGCATTTATATTTTGATTCTGTTTATTACTCCAGATCTTATATCTAGGTGAACTTTAGTTGTGAGTGTAAGTAGGGACTTTAAAGTAATAACTGTTGCTGTCAGAGGTTTGGAAAGTTTAAACAAGAAAAATTGACGGACCATAAGTCAAAACCTCTTCGGGGAAGCCTCAAGGATTCTGTGAGAGATAATACTTCGGCTAACAAGGAAATAAAAATAAAGAACACTAGCTTAACCCTAAGAATATGAACATATATAATGTACGATCAAGAGCTGCAGAAGAAAGATTTGAAGAATTACAACTTGAATTAACAGGAATTAGATGATATGTAATTAGTATCTCAGAAATCAGACGAACAGGGAAGGTCTATACAAGATACAAAAGGAGATACACTCTTCTATAGAGGGAAAGAAAGAAAAAAATAATAGAAGAGTAGGACTATAAATAAGTAAAGATATAATGCCATTTATCACCGAAATTAATTTCTTAATAGATAGAGTTGTGTATACTATTATAAAAATAAACAAAGCCATGTCCATAAAAATTAAACAATGCTATGCGCTTACTAGTAAATACAAAGATAAAGACGTTGAGGAAAGAATAAAGAAAAACGCGATATACATTTACGGTAGACGACTTCAATGCTAAGATAGGTATAACGACTGACGACTCAGAGTGTGTGGGAAAATATAGGTTAGGATAAAGAAACAAAAAGGCGCAATGACTACTACAGTTTCTAGAAGAGAAACAGATAGAAAGAACGGCGAAAATTAACATGAATTAGCCGAGATGGAAAACAAAAATGAAATCGATTACATATTAAGCAACAATGAAAATGTAATAACAGACACAGACATTGTCAACTGCTTTTATAAAGTAATCATAGACTTGTGAAAGAAATTTAATAATGGAATGGAAGTAAATATGGAAATATGGGATAAAGGAAACAAAAACCAAATGGAAACCAGATATGACAAAACTGAAGAATATCAAAATATCATAAAGCAGAATTTAGATAAAACTGAGCTAAACGAAAACGAAGAAATAGAAGACAGCAAAACAAAAAAGATAAATTAAGCAAAGCAACAAATAAGATGTTAGTGAAAAAAGATAACTCATAACAGATGATAAAAGAAACACAATGGAATACACAAAAAACAATAAAACAACAAGACAAATGACAAAAAGAAGACATTAAACGATATAAGGATAGGATATTAAAGAAAAGTAAAGGCATAAAAATCTCCTGAAAAGAAATGTCATTAAAAAAGAAATAATAAAACCAAAGAAGAGGATGGAAGAACTATAACATATAGAGATAAACTACTTGCTAGAACAAAACAATTATATCAGAAATTAATGTACATCCCAAATAAAAGACGAACTAGCGAATATAGATCCTAGAAGCAAGATTTTAAACGTGAACTCAGAACATCTAGAGTCAATAGACCCGGAAGAAGTTAAACATGCATATCAACAAATAAAAATGGAAAAGCTATGGGTACCTATCCAGAAATTTTAATAGTAGTACAAGATGCACTAATCAGAGAACTAGCTAGATTGTTCCAATTGCATTGAAAAATGAAAAATTTCGGAAAGTTAGAAGAACGCCATAGTAGTATTGCTACATAAAAAGGGATATACTAAAAATTTATAGAACTGCTGTCTTAAGCCACCAAAACAAGCAGGGTTTAGAAAAGGTTTCAGCGATATCAACTGTCTGTAAACAATCACGACACTAATCAAATACAACATCCCTTTGTAGTTATGTTTTATTGACTTTAAAAAAGCCTTCGACAGTGAATTTATAAACTAAACTTACTAGATGGCGCCACGGATCTGTTATTACTTTCATTATTCACAGTTACGAATTTTCAGTTAAATATTAGAATCCATCTTAAATACTGAGCTAGAGATTAATCTTGAAACTCCATTCCTTTAAAGTTTGGTCATTGTTTCATTGAAATATTCATCGTTAATAAGTAAGCTAAATCTATGGACCATCAAACACACCAACCTTTATCTTTTCATATGACATCCTAGGGAATGCCGAAATGATATACTTAAAGCAATCTCCTTCAATTGACAAAGTCTTAACAAATTGCTTCATGAGACATAGTTTTATTCGCAAAGCCGAAGACTTACAATGGCTTTTCTGTCGACAAGTGGCTGATTTAAATTGTTCCCCAGTGCTATCAGCTTTTGGAATAGTATAAGTAAGTTTAATTGGTTTCGTTCTTCGACTGACAAAATAACTTTCATTAATTGTAATGTGATGATGGCAACGTGTCGTGAAAAGTATTCAATTTTGATATCATGCATACTTTTGTCATCCGATTTTAGTTTGTGGCCAGATTTATCGCGATTTCTATGAAACAAGGTTTCATATATGGCGAAGTAACTTTCATGTGATAGATATTTATGGGTGTCCGGACACTTAATCACACGACACTTAAACATAAAACATTCAACCACAGACATATAATAACACCGACATTTAAACATCCTGATGTATGATCACAGCGACTTTTAAACACGCAGACATTTAATAACATAGATACATAATCACATTTGATAACTTAATCACATCACATTAATATACCTAAATTGACTACACTAAATTTACAATAACAACCCTTCGTGTACTTTAATAATGTCACAAAATTATTTTGTTATCAATGTCATGGGATAAGACTATTTAAAAAAAAATATAAAACGCAATTGATATTAGATGTACGCTTATGGAGAATTCAAATTTTAATCGAGTGTGATTTATTAATTGGTCTTTCGTTAAAAGATTACAGTAGCCTTAAAAATAGGGTGTTAAAATGTTTGATTTAGAAACCGTCCATTACTCTCTAATGTGGAGTAATAATTGTCAATAAACGATAAACCATTTATCAATTACAATTTTGCAACCTTTATTTAATTAATAGAAATTTTAAGCAGTATAGTTCGATTTTACCTTAACATTTTATTTTTAATATAGCTATTATTTTTTAAAAATTCAAGAAATGTCACATATATTTATCAATTTTAATCTCTTGTAATATTTTCTTATATTGTGATGAAATGTAAATGTAATTAAATGTTTATCTGTCTCAGTGATTATGTATCTATGTGATTAAGTGTCAGCGTGTTTAAACCTTGGGGTGTTTAAATGTCGGTGTGATTAAATGACGTTGTGTTTATATGTTTGTGTTTAACTGTCCTATATTTAACTATCGCGTGAATAAGTGTCATATAACCATGTTTATGGTATGGCTAGTTCACTAGCATTTTGTGTTGTTCTTTATACCGTGTGTCTCTGGCAAGACGCAACATAGGAATTTCACTATAGAAAAAAATTAAATTGATCCACTAAGGCTATGAAATTTTTGTATTGACGTATACGTTACGATTAATTGTTATTGCGTGTTCCTTGTTGTAATATCTCATAATTTAATTTTTAAAAATGAGTGTGTTTACAAAGGTGAAAGCTATAGAAACACTTCTGCTTTGTTTGCTGCACTTTTTCGTATCGGTCAATGCCAAATACCAGTACACTGATGAGAGTAGTGCGACTATTTGAAGTAACTGGCAGTGTGCACAAGTATCCGAAGCAGGTTCAACAAAACCAGAACATGGACAATGCCAACGATGAAGAAATCGATGTACTCGCCGATGTGCAACTTAACCCTAATATTAGTATTTGACAACTAAGTATCGACTGTGATGTAAATAGGTGTCGAGTTCATAAAATTTTAAAATAGCATAAACCGATGCTGACAAAAGACATGAATTTTGTTAATAATTGCTTTGCCGATGAATATTCGTTCAATTTCAATCTAGTTTGTGGTATCAGCGATCAAGAAGCTACAAATGTATAACAACGCCGAATTCTGGGTTATACTTTACTTCGCTGATTTCGAATAAAGTTCTTAGAATACCAACTTCTGTTTATCTATAGAGACTTGTAGTAGAGACAAACTACCCGATCCACACTAATCGAAATATCTGTCTTACCATAATACTAACTGTATTGACTTAAAATAAACTTTTAGCTTTAGAATAGCTGCATATTCTTGCAAGATGCAAGTATTATGTCTAATAGTTTACATACAGGTCTACAATACAAGAAAACAAAAGACTCATTTAACCTCAAATTCAATAAAATCAGGTTTAATGCAAAAGTATTCGATTATACTTACTTCAATAGCTATTATAAAATATGAAAGCAACTGAATATTGATTAGAATTTTCGTAAAATCACAAAATACTAAATATTGATTTTTTTACAAACTTAAAAAATAATATTTACATTTGAAGGAAGATTAGACATTCTACACTGGTTCTCTCTTTCTAACTTCAAGGAAATGGCGTATCGTATAGAGTATACAACAATCCGAAATTTTCATAGTGATAGTAGATCAAATCAATTTTTCTATAGTAAAAATCCTATGTTGCGTCTTGACAGAGACACACGGTAGATGTTGGGTTACTTTGTCGACGTTGTGTTCTCTTAAGCTCTCATTTTCTCCAATCAGTGTCATTGCTGCTTTGGAGTACTTTGTTGATTATCGCTGTGCTTATGGTGACCGGAATGTACGCACAGTCAGTTTGCAAATCTACTAGTCACGGCAAAATCGATCAACTTTAGCAAGCAGGGGTGGAAAATCTCTTACAGTAAATAAAGTTCGTTGTAGAGGAATTTGTTTATAGGTCTCATAAACTGCAAGTTCCTAGTGTTGTATACTTAACGAAAAGTGTACCACTTGAGTTTGCTTCCGCAAACAAACGCCCACGGGTTAAAATTACATCTTAATATAATGAGCACCCTTCTCATGGAATTAAGTCAATGCCGCTGTATAATACTGATTTGTCTGTAGCGTGTTCTTCAAGTTGTCAGTCATCTGATCCACAAATATCCATAAATATAGATTGAAGAAAAATTTGCAATTTTTTCAAGACTGTTCATTAAGTGCTTGTTCCCTATCTTTTTTGACTAAATGACATTTGTGATTAAACATTATAGTTGTTTACATTCTCTAAACTTGTCTCGGTAAAAACGTCTGACGTATGTTACACTTTTCTTGTAATAGAATTGATGTCCGGAAGTAATCGTAATGTTACATGGCATAATATTTGTAAAGAAGACTTCTGAAAAAAATAGTATTTTTCTCTTTTGAATATCCTATTCGTTAACACTGTTTTCAAAACAATACATTCTTGATCAAACATCTGTATTAGAATGCGTTCAGATTGTTACGGATTTGCAAAAAGAAAACGTATGTCGGGGGCCTACTTAAAAACACGTGTCATGTGTAGCAATTTACGACGAAAATGAATTTGCCGCGCATGTCGCTAATTTTCCATTGGTTAAAATAAAAATTAACAAAAGTATCGAAGACGACGAGCGGACATTTTCTACTTCCTGCTACTTAAGTGTTTCAGCGTGCCTCGTAAAGTTAAAAATTTTACACATAAATTATTAATGTGTGCTTCAATAATTCCAAGTCGAATTGGTGTTTAAATTTAAATCCGACCTCATTCATCGTAAGTACTCTCTTTTATTTCTTGGGTTTCGTGGTGGTGTTAGTTCTAATTACGACGTATGCTTTAGCACGTGCGTTGACCACATATTCTCATTGTGTATTACAATGTGGATAACTCCTGAGGGTGCTGGAATGGCTATTTAAGAACCCTTCGCTACATAACATAACGACTACCACGGTTTCGCTTTTAACTAAGCTGCCAACAGCCGGTGAACTCTACGGCCTACAGGGGCGTTCATGCTGCATACTTGCTGCTTTGAGGGAACATATTTGCCTTCCGTTCTTTACTACAAACCTTCCCTAAGGAAAATCCTGGGGTTAAATACCTTCTGGAGCTGTCCAATACTGTCGCTAGCAAGAACTTTCATTCTCGAAACTGCATACTACAGAATACAGCTAAGTTTTAATGTTTAAGTAACCTATTCACTATTAATGTGTATGAAGCTTACGTACATGTGAGATTGAACGGTTTGAATCCGTAGCATTTAAGTAAATTTTTATTCGGGTAGACTCCACCACCGACGTTTAGTTTTGTTGTTAATCAGCTCAATACGAGCTTGGGCGCTTTACATAAAGTGGTTGAAGCTAAAACAAAAGACGGGAGTCACCTTTCTTTTTCTTCCGAATTTAAGTTAGTTTTAAGTCACATTAATTGTAAGCTTTAATTAATGTTGTTGCTAACGCACGTAATCATATGCGACAGTCGCTCTCTTATTTCTGTCACTTTCTCCTAGTATTTTAAGTTTTATTTGCTTTATTGAATTGTCTATTTGTTTCTCTGATTTGTGTTTATTTTAGCGTATTAGACCTTTAGTAAAACCTGTTGAACTCCTGTTGGTCGGTTTTATTTTTTTCTATTACCTAGCAAGTGGCACTTTGTTAGGCAGCAGTCTATTTCTTTACAGTTCCTCAAGGACCTCCCCAACTCACCGACTAAGACGGACACTATGCTGTACTAACTACTACAAATACTGGATCCTCCACGAATTTAGTGCGCCAAATTGTCTTATTTTTCTCTCTAGGTTGTACCGCTAGAGCCGTCGCTTGCTTTTATTATTTGTAAACTATAACCGTTACAAGATTTTTAGAGCTTATCATTTTAGGTTAGTCATGTTAGTGAAGCCATTAACAAAGGGCAGTTTCACTCACTATCACTGTAGCATTATTTCCTGTTCTTTTCTCAGGAAAATAAGTTAAAGATCATGTTGCAAAAGAAACCGTGAGTGTCCCTTTAGCTTGATGGTATTGTTGTAATAGTACTAATTTTTGTCGATCTATCAGAATATAAAGAAAACGTATCGGAAACAAAACATGAGAATGTAGGAGAAAGATATCTAATATGAAGGTTCCTAAAATTTCTAAATTCCTAAAATTCCTAAAATGGACCATCCATGACTTTTTTAAATAACGGGTACTATTCGTGTTAGCGATCACGTACGCAAACGGTTCGCATTAAGCAACTTTGTCGACAGGTACGTAAAAGCAGTTACATAAGTCGATCCTTCGATAATTATAGCCGACAAAAGTGTTAGCAAAATAAAAATCTCGAATCGCCTGCTGTAAATTCGCAAGAGGTTGTACAATAGCAAACAAACACCAAGAATCACTCGACAGCTGTTTGGTCCTTTTGAAACTCTTCAAGAGTGAGAGAACTCGAGTGTAAGTTTACTATTGTACAAATACATGCTGTCAACTATATTCCCTACTGAAGGGTACATCATATTCAAACTATAAGTTTTGCAACATCTAGTGTCGATTCGTGTTAGCGATCACGTACGCAAATAGTTCGTATTAAGCAACTCTGTCGACAGGTATGTAAAAGCAGTAACATAAGTCGATCCTTCGATAATTATAGCCAACAAAAGTGTTAGCAGAAATTAAAATCTCTCAAATCGTCTGCTGTAAATTAGCAAGAGGTTGTACAATAGTAAACAAACACCGATAATCACTCGACAGCTGTTTCGCCCTTTTGGGACTCTTCAGGAGTGAGAGAACTCGAGTGTAAGTTCACTATTGTATTGTTATACAGGGTGTTTCTAAATTCTTGCGACAAAATTCAGGAGGTGATTGCTCGTATGAAATAAAGATGGGTCTTTCCTATAACAAAATTTCCTCAGCCCACCCCTTTCTGAGAGATCACCCTTAAGGTTGTGACAACAACAGTGTTTGACATCAGTCTACTACAATTTGAATAAACATTAAGTAAA
>JALBCR010001034.1:12500-42500 GCA_030710515.1 Abscondita cerata
ATTTAAATAAAGTTTAGAAGAGCAGTCAGCAATTTTATTCTTAAATTGCTTCAGATTTGAACGTAATTTTTACTTTTAGTTGCTGGATGAGGTTATTAAAAACAAGATGTTTCTTGCGGTTTTTCTTGAAATTTATATGCACTTGGATAATCCTTTGTTAGCTCCCATAAATTAATCTTATAATGCTTTTTAAAATGCGTTTGATGTTTAATTAAACAACATGTTTTTTAAATAAAAATTGCAAATACATTACAATTGTTTCAAATTAAATGAAGTAAATTTGTTAACTATATTTTCAAGGGCGATTTCAATTCTTATTATTGAAATAAGTATGTTAATTAGTTGAGTTTGGCGTAAGTAATTATATTGCGTTATAACATATTCATCATCTCTTGTAATTGATGCAAATATTTTTTTGTCGATATTTTTTTGAATTAATATTTAATTCTAAACCAACAAACAACTTAATGAGATTTTTCCCAAAGAAGATTAAATTAATTGAATTAAAACGAAGAATGATTAGCAGTAACTTATCCTTATAAGAGAAGCGGATCAAAGTTAAAAGCTTGTTGCAAACAATTTATTTAAACATCGACCATTGATTTTTTTGTGATTTATTTAACTTTTATTATTTTATATGTTGAAGAATAATTTTCTGCTAAACATTTGACGATTTAATATACTATGAAACGAATAGTGTAGTTTCTAGCAAATACTAAATTACTAAAACAAAGTAGGGTTCGCTCCATAAACGTCTCTACGTAAATTATTAAGCAACCTTAAGTACCTACTGGGAAACCGTTTATTAATATTAGATTCTCGAATAAACATTAGTAACTTTTATAGAAATACTTTAATTATAACGAAATAATTATATAATTTAATTTAAAGTAAGTAAGTACTATGGTCATTGATTTTACCTTAATCAATTATTAAGTAAATGTAGGTACAAACCTTTGTTTTCACATCAACTGAGAAATTTCACTTACCTGTAACAAAACAGAAATTAAAATTAATTTTACATACAATTCACAAACCGCAAAAAATAATTAAAATTTAAATATACATGTGAGTATTCATTGTAAGTAGGGTGTTGTGTGTAAAAAAAACAGTTGCGGTTACACTAAAATTTACCAGCGTTTGGGTGTGTATCAGCCATTCGTCTGTAGGGACAAATAAAAAAAACTTAAAAAAGTCAAAGAAAAAGGTTTATATAGAAATAGGTTTATGGCACCGTCACTCAAATTGTCAATTAATATAGAGTAAAGCTGTAACACATTTCTGTTAGATTTTAGGTTCGTTTGGTATACAGGAAATCGTATTTTTAGATGGAACAAAAATTTTCTTGTTATTAATAACGAAAATGTTGCAAATGTTGTAATTCAAGTTGGAAATTTTAAATTGTATTTATAGGAATAATAATTTTATTTTGTACTAAAAGCTCACATAGAATAAACGTAATTTAATTGAAAATATCTATAAGAACATTGATAAAATATGAATGAGTAAAGAAGCGTTAAAATTATCAAAACCAAAAATAAGGAAAGAACAATAATGTAATAGCAAAACGCGAATCAATTTAATAAAACACTTACGTTTGTGCCTTTAATCAAAAAATTGCAATTTCAACAAGCAAATAAACTTTAAATGTGCGACAGTGAAATTCACTCATATAGTACTTTACGGCTATAATGGTAACCCCGATGGGGACGTGATGAAAAAAAAGAGCAAGAAGAGCAAGGTCGTTCAAGACAGTTCAAAATATAAAAAATGCACAAACGCGTTTAGAATCAAAATCAATTTTGTGAGTAGTTGTTGATTGTCGTTCTTAGTGTAAAAAAAAATAATTGTGTTGGTTGTTCATCGGTTCTGTCCTTTTGTAAATGTCGTTTAAACATGCACAGAAACCCTTTATTGATTCAGAAGAGGTTAAAGTGACTCTTTTGGCATAACAACTATATATGAACAACTATATAAGAAATGTATCTGAAGAAACAGGTGCTTATAATACCATTAAAAAACATTAGTATCATCTATTCAAGTATGAACCTGTTCAAACGCTAGTAGAAGGTGAGAACGGCAGAAGAGAGACATTTTATAGATGCTCGACATAACCCAAAATATGACTTTACGTATACATATGTCAGTGTTTTTGACATTAGTTTTGGAAACGGTAACCATGGTAACATCGGTCCCAGTAGATTCGAAATAAGTTTAATTTCTATTTTAACAAAAAATATTGTATGTTAGACGTAACGAAAAATGATTTTTTCTAATTTTGACATGTAAAGTGACATTTTTCGTAAGTGTTACGAAGTGTAAGTGTTAAAACCATCTACTTTTCGTAACTAGTTACGAAAAGTTGAACTTCAGTTAGTATTTCTCAAACCATGTTTACTGTTTGAGGTTATATGGATAACATCCGTTTAGCTTTTTAAATTTATACAGGGTGATTCTTAATCACGCGGCCATGTTGAGAGGGTGTAATTCTGGCATGAGAAAAAGAAGAAAAGTTTCTATTAACATTAATACGTTGAATACTGCATAGCCAATTACAATAAGTAGGAACAGCGGTTTGTAAAAACTTTATTTCAAAATTGCAGCAAATGTTCGAAGAGTTTTGATTATAAATCATAGCAAATGTTCGAAATTATTGCCATTGGCATCACGACAAAAACGTAACCTTTTTACAAAATTACGATGCTGGGTCGTTTCTGATAGTTTGAAACCCTTCCTCTATTCTTTGTCTAAGAACTTCAATATTAGCTATTTCATGGGAATAGACAATTTGTTTCATGTGTCCTCACAAACAGAAATCGAGGGGGTTAAGGTCGGGAGACCGTGCCGGCCATGGTACAGGACCGCCACGTCCAATCCAGCGGTCACCGAAAGTATCATTTAAGTGGTCTCTAGCCATGATGCTAAAATGAGGAGGGGCGCCGTCATGCATAAACCACATTTCTGTTAGCACCGACGATTCCCGCCCACACATTCAAGTTGAATCGCTGCTGGTGTCCTCTACGAACTATAGCATGTGGGTTGTCATACTCCCAGATGTGTTCGTTTTGAAAATTAAAAACGCCATCCCTACTGAAGCCGGCCTCGTCGGTGAACAGAATTTTCTTTGAAAAGCTTCTATCGGCAGCACGTTGTCGTCCTAACCACACACAACATTGCACACTTGCAAAATAATCCCTTTCCAGTAATCCATGAACCCGCTGCAAATGATATGGATATAACAACATCTCATTCATAATTTTCCATACAGTAGATTGAGAGGAACCCTCTTGGTTAGCAATGTTGCGGGTACTAATAGAAATGTAACTGGGCATTACGCGACATCGTTCCACTCAGGATTCTGAACTTACCTGTCTCCCTCAAGTTACGACCTATTCTTGAGAATACACAACGGTGAGGGACACGTCGATTGGGAAATGACTCTGCATACAAGCGTCTTGCTTCGCGATAGTTCCCATAAGACCTAGCAAACATGATGTGCATATCAGCAAGTTCTTGATTACTAAAATCCATTTTCTCTTTGAATTCGGTCACACACAGTAACAAACTAACGTGCCAAAGTTATTGTCACGATGACGTATTGTGGGTGCAAAACTTATCAATTCGAGTCAATGAAAATTATTATCACAGCGAAATTGGAAAATATTCAGCGTCATTTTTCTCGGAACGGGTGCGCTCTATGGAACTCAACCAAGAGCACATTTTATACGGAAGAATGTCTGAAAATTTATTATTTCTCAACAAATCCTCAATTACCTGAAGCGTAAAGAAATTAAGTTAATTTAACCCTTCACTTATCCCGTATGCGGTGCCACTGACTTCATATTGCAAATTTTGAGTTCAGTATTCGATTCAGCATTTGGCACTCATACACTATACCAATTTTCAAAATTTAATTCCGAACGGTGTGGTAGATATGAATAAAAAATAAGTAAAATGTGTGTCTTACGACATCTCGTGTAAAACATTGACACGTGTGCAATATTAGTTTATGAATAAAAAACCATCTTCAAGGTGCCCCCTTCAGAGGGGCGTAGCTCCTTAGAAAAGCATTTTACGACCCATGTTAATTGGAACTTTTCTTCTTTTTTCATGCCAGGATTACACCCTCTCAACATGGCCTCTTGATTAAGAATCACCCTGTATATACAATATACAGGGTGATTCATAACTATTGGGACATAGGCTAAGGGCGGGTTATTTAGGCTAAAGTACGACCATAGGACCCAATATTCCTTACTAAAATATTGCTGTGGAAAAAGATACAGATAAATTAAAAATTTGTTTTACATTTTTTGTTAATAATTTTACTGTAAATTTACCAATTCTTATCAAAATCGCCATAGAAGCATAACTTTAGACCAAGAACATTATTTTATGTATTATTTTACAATTTGTTGTAGAGGGCGCTACGTGAATGATTCCTGATGATGAAATCGACTGGTAACTTTTTTTTTGAGAAACTTTTTAGTGATTTTGATTAGAGAATATGACGTAAACATCATTTCTACACAATATTGGTACTCCTGTTTAAATACGATAATTTCATTTGTTTCCGAGAAAAACGCAGTTGAACAGTTCGTAGTGTCAGAAGGGGATTTTAAATATTACTTTATTTATTAAGGGTACGTTTTGGAATGTCAGATAACTATGCTTCTCTGTAGATTTTGATAAGAATTGATAAACTTACAGTGAAATTATTAACAAAAAATGAAGAAAAATTTTTCATCGAACGGCTTGTATCTTTTTCCTCTGCAATATTTTATTAAGGCATATTGTGTCTTATGGTCATATTTTGGTTATTTAAATATACAGGGTCTTCCATTAGAGTTTATTAAGTTATTCATGATTTTCAATTACAAAATTTGACATTTTTTTTCTTATACCCTGTATAAACAATTTCAACTTTTAATCATGAACAGTTATGGTCGTTACCGCCATAAATGTGAATAAAATTTCAGCTTTTTCTTAACGGTCGAAAAAGTTAGTTGGCAGCCTTGATACCAAATTACTATAATGTTATACTAACATTATAAATTTAGTATAATAACTTATGATAAACTTAATAGTTAAATATAAGTAAATTCTTTTTCGAGTGCAACATTAATAGGTCTATAACGACACCGATACCAGTATCGTTATAAAGTCACTGAAAGTCTATAACGATACTGATCCGTACTTCTAGTTAGTATTTGAATGATTAATTCAAATTTAATAGACGCCAAATTTATCGTGATACCAACTTTGTAAAAAAAATAGGTACTAAATGTTACGGAGTTTATCTTTTTAATATTTTTCTAGATTTAAGATGCAAAGTCGAAAAAATTGTATATTACACATGTTACATAAGCGGCTGTTGTTGCACTCGCATAATTAGAGCACTCCTCGCTCCGTCCGTCGTGATCTAAACAACTCGTGCAATAATAGCATTTCTTATGTAACTTGTATAATAATATACTATTATAAAATTAAAATTGTAGATTAAGGTTTAAAAATAAGAATAAAATAAATAAATTATTTCTGTTTACGTAATAAATCATAAAAATTTGTTTGTTCATTCATAAGTAAATTAAAATTATCTAATTAAATATAAATAATTTGTAAAGCGAGTTCATTATGCTTTATACAAAATAATTAAATTATTTGTATTTAAGAATTTAAGTAATAAATTATCAAAATTTGTTTGTGCGTTTAAAAGTAAATTAGAATTAGGTGATTTAATATAATTAATTTTGAAGTATGTATCTAGTAAATAGTATATACACTAAAACTGTTTGCTCATTTTTTTTAATAAAATACTTTACATTACTATTTGCAATGTGTAATTATTCAAAAAGCTCTTTAATTCGATTTAATTTATATACCAGTAGACAATTGTAAAATTTTACAAACCCGTCCTGATTAAAACTCTCAATCCCCTTAAATGAACAGCTTATATGAGTCACCCAGTAGAAGACAGTATAAGGGTGTTCGTTGAAGGCACCAATTTAGAAGATTGTGTGTAGAAATTTAGAACTTATAGCTACATAATACCATTACTATCCCTTTATTTTTATGCATGAAAGTATAGATTAAAGTCTTTCTGCAAACCTTAAATCGCGTTTTAGAAACGGATTAATAAATTTATCTAATGCCTTTTAAAATTTTAATACACATTTATAAACAAAATAACAATACATTTATAAATTAGAAATACCATAATTTTATTTCAATTATAAGTAGGTACTAAAATTTGGAAAAAGAGTTATTGAAAATTTACAGTTTCATCCGTATTGTTGTATTTACATTTATTATGTTACACGATCACTGGCACCTAAACATAATTCCATTTTGCATCACAAAAAACAAACAGAAATTTTAAGGATCAGTTTCATGTGTTTGCTTACGTTTCGTGTTTGCCATTACAATTTTGTTTCATAACAAAAAAACAAGCTTTCTTCTTTAAAACAAGTTCTAAAATATAACATTCAACAAATCAGGTATTTTTATCGCAATGCGATTTAATTAATTTTTTCCTAATGTGTATTGAATTAAAGTATATGGTGCAAAAGGGTAAGTAATTTTGTTTTTCGCACCCGTCCAATTTCTAACTGAAACAACTCGGTAATGTGAGGTCATATGAAGTTACCCGAAAATACGATTACGGAAATTCATAGCTTAATGTGTGCACATTACATTTAGGCAGCATATACAGTAAACACTATTTATACCGAAGTTAAAGTGTTAAAATTATTTAATTTGTATATCATTTTTCGAATGTATCTGTACCTATTTAATCAGTTATGTTTTTTTTATTATTTTAACCCTTATATTTGGTTTTTTAGCAATCATACCTGCACATGCAAGAAATCAATCAATTGTTAACAAAATTAGGTTATTGTTAGAGTAAATACAATTGTCGATTGCAAGCTGTATGAAAATACGTCAGAAAGTCAGTAAAAACAATCAAATGATGATTTGAAAACCAGAACTTCTGAAGTGCGTGAAGTTGAAAACCATCCATGTGAGTGTAAAAAAATTCTCGCACGTGTTGCACACTCCACCTATTTACTCTAATATCTACGTCCATACGATTAGAATATTTTTCAAATAAAAATACGCTGCATGTCCATTGAAGATTGTAGTATTAATTTGACAGGCTACGAACTTTGAATTTAATTAATTTATCTAAATTAAGGAAAGAAATAACTTGCACGCCACCAAAACCAATGTAAGATTATTGAAAATACAGTAAGCACATTAATTTCCAATTCCTAATTACATATTATTACAAACAATAAGCAAACAATTTTTATGTGAACCAATTTAATGTAATAAAATAAAGACATTTTGACGCAAATACAACTTAATTGTATATGACTCAACGTGTATAAGGCATAAATAAAAATTAAAATTTATTTTTCAACAGTTGACAAGGTCACTAACGGACCATTTATGGTTTTGTAAGTATCCTTGTCAACTGTTGAAAAAAATTTTAATTTTTATTTATTTATTGTTTACAATGTGTAAAAAAAGTTTACCTAAATTGTAATGTGATTATTTTCGGTTCAATAAATCAGAGGCCTGAGGAAGTGTATACTTCGTTGCACGAAACGTCGCCATAAAAACGCCTTAGTGGTTTTTTAATGGCCATCCTCTAATGAATTACTCTTTCGTTGCGCAACAAAGCGTATTTTCTATCAAATAAATATTATTTCTGTAGTGTATGGACTTGATGCTGTCATTAGATTTCTTTTTAATTGAATTGTGTGTTTCATTGATTTTCACCAGGTGAACTACAAAATTTCATAAACGAAATGAAACGACTGAATGTATAGATAGATTAGATTTCAATGATATTTAGTTGTCCGTAATAGGAGAGCAACCAATTAAAGATGAATATACAGGGTCTACCACGGAACCCGTTCATTAGAAGTTTACAGGGTTTCTTACTATTTATGAATTTGAAAGTTTTAAGTTAAGAATAATCCATAGCCTTTTTTTGTTCTAAA
Organism: Abscondita cerata; assembly: GCA_030710515.1. Lineage (NCBI taxonomy): Eukaryota > Metazoa > Arthropoda > Insecta > Coleoptera > Lampyridae > Abscondita > Abscondita cerata. The sequence goes on from JALBCR010001034.1 coordinate 20,510, forward strand.
ATATTTCCGATGTTGTACAACTTCCGAAATAACCGGAAATTGTCATCAACTTTCTTAAGTTAAATGAAACACCCTGTATATTATTAAATTTGATTTTACAATCATTTTACGATAAATTGTATAGACTATCCTATACCTATCGTCAACTGTTTTCGGTTATTGTGATTTTTAACAAATTTTGTGTTTTTGGAGGGGTGTTTAATAGCCTACCTTTGCTCTTCTTCAAACACAAAACCTCTATATTTTAAAAATCATAAGGGTTTACTAAGTACATTTACAGCCTATTACAGGTTATACAGGGCGTTCAAAATTTAGTGGCAAAGCCGAAAAACTTCAAACTCAAGAAAGTCATTTTTTTCAAATCGAACACTCTGTATATTTTTATATATTTAGATAACGTATTAATTTACGCATCGATATGCTATAGGTGTCCGGTTACTTATCTTTAGAGGTTTTGTTGTTATTAACGCTTATTGTCAAATATTGATTAAAACTGCTATTAAAAACTAAGCATAGTTTTGAAAGTATCACAACGGAGAAAACAGTTACTTTTACAAAACGAATTTAATGATATTAACACAATAAACAAATAAAAATGACTTTAGTAAAAGATAAAAAACCACAAATAATAAGTGAACTAACTGAAGAATGCTATAAATGTTCAATATGACCCCCATTCTGTTCAAGACACTTTATAATCCTTAGTTCAGTTTCTCTTATAGTTGCTCTGTCTATTTTGTTTCGGTCTAATCATAATATTCTCATGCGATTTAATAGGTCTTGCCTGTTATCACTAGGTGTACTATAAACTTATGCCCCCAAAGATAAAAATCTAGTGGCGTCAATTCTGGGGATCGAGGAGGCCAACTCCAAGGCCCATTTGAACCAAACCATTGGTCTTCGAACATTTCTGTCAATTTCCGATAAACCTCTCTGGTATTGTGGGCAGGTGCACCATCCATCTGATACCAACAGTCTCGTCTTACGTTTGGGGGTAAAGTTTGAAGAAAATTTGTAACTGATCCTCCTAAAAGTTCTAAGTATTTCTGTTCATTTAAATTAACATGGTAAATTTCGTAGATTACGGAATTATTTAAAAGACAACAGAACACATTAAAACTGCAGCGGTCTTGAAAATTTGCATTTCTGAAAACGTGAGGATTTTCCCCTGCCCAGAAATGATTATTTCGTCGATTAACAACGCCTTCCCGACTAAACTTAGATTCATTGCTCCAAATAACTTTAAATAAAAATTTTCGTCTTCTTGAATTTTTAATAAAATCATTTCACAATACTGAACTCTTTTCTGTTTGTCCCCAGGGCGGAAGGCTTGTACTAATGTTTCCTTGCAGAGATGCATTCTATGATGCTTTAGAATGCGATGAATCGACATTAGAGAGTTACCCAATTCACCAGAAGCTGCAACTATCGAACTCCGGGGATGAGCATGAAAATAAGCCAGCACATTTACTTGATTGTTTTCTTCTTCAACGATAGCTTTTGTGTAGTTTTTTTTAGCGTAAAACTTCCTGCATTTAAAAAACATGACTCCATTCTTCTAAATTTGGTAAGTGGCGATAGATTAGGATATCGTTCATTAAATGTTCTACAAGTTCTGCTAAGTATTGTTCCACATTCGCCATGAATGTAGAATAAATTTAAAATATCAGTATTGGAATATTCAACTGCTTCCATTTTATAAAATAGACTTTTTGCTTTAATGAGAATGCAACTAGAGAAACATTCGTTTATTTAATCATACGCACAGCCTACTTTCAAATGTGCTTAGTTTTTAAATGCAGTTTTAATTAATATTTGATAAAAAAGCGTTAATAATGACAAAATCGCTAAAGATAGGTGTAGGGATACCTATAGCATATCGATGCGTAAATTAATACGTTATCTAAATATATAAAAATATACAGGGTATTCGATTTGAAAAAAATGACTTTCTTAAGTTTGAAGTTATTCGACTTTGCCACTAAATTTTGGACGCCCTGTATAACCTGTAATAGGTTGTAAATTTATTTAGTGAATCCTTATGGTTTACTTGCTGTTTTTAAAACATAGAAGTTTTGTGTTTGAAGAAGAGCAAAAGATATTTGAATGAAATCTTTATTAATAGAACTAGAAAGTTACATTATTAAATGTGCAGTTATTGAAATGTATTACTCTTTTATTTGAATTTTCAAACATTTTTGCCAAATTTGATGATTTGACAATTGTTGAAGAAGTTGTCATGATGGATGATTCTGCTTCATTGTTCAGGTTATCAGTAATTGGATTAGTTTCTAACGAGCTTTCTGACGAAGTTTCTGACGAATTTTTAATGGCCAAAGTGATTGTTTTAGCAACTTTCATTTTGTGCCCAATAGACTCTGTATGTAACCTTCCGCCACTGATCCCATCCACCGTGGCGTTTCAGATCTTCAATCATAGCACCAGCATCCACAAAAATGATGGAAGATAATCGCCTGATAAGATGGCTCGTGTAAGATGCGGGTTCCTCTAAACCAAGGTAGGTAGCAATCAATTTTGGGATGATACCTATCTTGTTGATTCCAATGGACTGTTTAGTGCATTTGGCTTGCTGATAATTCAAAAAAAAGCGACGTTCAGACGTATTTGGTGGTCGAAGAGCAGCATATTTGCGATAGATACCGTAAAACTCGTCAACTATCGTGAAAACACGATCCTTTTTATTTTTGGTGTCACCTAATTTTACAATTACGGCTGAACCGACATCAGTTAAATCGTCAATTTTTAATTGGACCAATTCGTTCCTTCGTATGGCTCCACTAATTCCGAACACCAAAATTACCTAAAATTGAAACTTCAATTGACGAAAGGTTTTTGTTTATAGGGATGTACTTACTTTCTGTAACAAATATTTGCCGTCTGGCGCTTCTTTTATGAATTTATTAACTTCTTCAGCAGTTAAAGTTCTGGATTTTTTCGGTTTGTATCCTTGCGACATTCTTTTCAGAAAGGCTTTCAATTTAGGATATTGACTAATATTAGTATTCTGGTAAACAATAAGCGTGTTTCTTATCATAGAAAATTGCGTCCATAATGTGCTTGGGTCAATTTTTTTCGACAGGTCTCCAAAATACGCAAGCAGGACGTTTTACGAAAACGAAGAATTTACCCTGTTTTGCTTTCGCCACTCCATAAACTTGCTATAAGCTTCCTCATAGCGTTGCCGGGATTTAGGTGGCTGGTTTCATTTGCTGCTTCCAAAATACTATCTTCATCATTATCCATATTTCAGAGTTTACAGATCACTATCAATATTTTATCGACAGTTTAGAGGAGATAACACACTTTTTAGAAATTCAGAAATTCACAGCGAGAATAAGAAACAATTTAAAATAATAAACAACATGACCATAGCAACGGTTTAAGGTATCCAGATTATAAAGGAATTCGTCTCCGATGGAATTGGAAATTAATAATTAGTTTCAGTTATGTTGTTCAAACCGTCTAAAAAATATTGTTCCTAACTCGTGCGGAAGTGCAAATATCGTGCGAGTGTCTATAGAGACACGACTGCGGAGCGAAGCGGAGCACGAGTTGATCTAGACACTCGGTAGGAAAATAACTAGTGTGCAACATGTGCAAAAAACATATTTGTTGCACGCTGCATAAAATTTGCAGACGAACTTTTTGCACTTGTTGTTACACAATAGTTATTTGTGTAACTAGTTTTACACTAGGGCAAAAATGAGCTTTTTGCCCTAATGCAAAAAAGTGAAACTTTTTGCACAGTAATTTCTGCAAAAAGTAGTCACTTTTTGCAAGATCGTAGAAAAATAACTATTTTCACAGAAATTTGTGTGTACCTATACAAATAATTAATTAGTAAAAAAAAATTCTAAATAACACTTATTATATGAATTAAAGGCCTGGGAATCATATCCAAAGGTTCAAATACCCCGTATTTGTCATGAAATTTGAATAAATAAGGAAAAATATGATATTATGGACTGCTGACGTCACGTAAAATTTTTATATTCAATTGAGAATATCTCGTAAGCTATTCACCAAAAGTCCCAAAACATATCTACATTTTTTGTATAGAATTTTCTAATCTGTTCGATGTTTCAGAATAACTTTTGGAAAATTTTAATTTTACCGTTTCCGATGCTTCTTTGTACCCGAAAAAATTATACCATTTTTTAAATATTAAAGAAGCCTTTGAAGTCTATAAAGTGACCTGAATTGTCACGTCGGTTGTGTACTTAAAATGATAAAATAAAAGTACGGTTATATTATAATAAAAATGTTAAACTTTTAAAGTTTTAATCACAATTCACAAAGTAATACATTTAATTGTGAAATCATCGTAAAGTAGTGATTTATCACAAAGTAACAAATATGCAAATTTTATTTATTTATTTATTCGTATGGTAATTTTATGCAAATTTTAAAAATGTAACTGAACTTACCTGTAGAAGATGCCAGTTAGAAACGCGTAATTAAAGACTTATCGTTACGTTTTAATTAAGGTTAGTAAAATTTTGTATTTATTTATATGGATTTTTTTATTAACGAATATATAACTGCACATTAGTTGAAGTTTAATATACCTTTTGCGCAAGTATATTATTTATTTTTCATAGTACCAATATTATCAATTTCATTGTATTCGGCAATTAGAGGTATACAGGATACTGCAAAATACATAAAAGGTCAGTTTCTAAATTTTTATAAAAGTTTATAAAAAAAATATATTTAATGTTTGTTATGAATACTTTATCTTTATTTTTTTTATTCGAAGTTAAAGTAATCGGGTAGAGAAGTATAAATTTAACGTACACATTCAATTTTCGCTTATCTTGATGCCGAAGCAAGTGGAACGTTTTTGCAGTCATAAGCTATTTATGAGTCAGTTATTTAGAAGTGATAATTAAATTAAAAATACGTATTTTTTTAACAAGATCTTTTAATACAAATTTTTATTCATATTAATATTTTTGGCACTGTAACATGAGGCTGATTTATATCAATTTTCCGTCGACCGTGCATTTATGACTTACATTAACGTAAACAAAATCGATCATTAATGACCCCTATTAATGAACGATTTTTTATTAATGAACAATTTGAGTATAGGCAACTAAGCATACATGTGTAAATCTAAACAGCAAAGCAAATTTTAATAATAACGAATCAACATTAATTTACAGTTGTAATAAATCTTCAATTTGTTCACACAAACTTTGAGATATTTTTGTACTGCATACAACATTCCGGATGATAACACTTAATAACATTTAACGATGTTTAGCTCATCTATTTTACAAACTATTGTCTACACAGTTCTTCAATATTGTTTACTCATTGTTCAAAAAAAGGAATGGCCCGATAAACATTCCGACTCCTAAAAATATCTTTGGGAGGTGTAGTGGAACCACTTTAAGAAAATGTTTTTTTTATAAACTCTACATGAGCATGTTGTGAAAAAACATAAAAAAAAAAAATTCATCGTTAAAGAATCTTAAGCTGGAATACACAATAGCAATATGAATCTTTGTTTGGTATGATGTGACAAGTCATTATCAACAGTTCAACTTGTTTACAGGCAACGTAGAGATTTACTTGGGCTTCTTGTTTCATTTATCAAACATTGTCAACCATTTCTGGTTCGGTGTTTGTAGGTACATCACTATTTTGAATAAGCACCAATACGTTCTCACAAAAAGATTTATACACTTTTTTCGCTGTGATGAAAACTATTGTATTTTGACACAACAATTGGAATTTGACCTTAATTAAAATACTGTTGTCAAATAGCCATACAAAAGACGAAAAGGCAAAGAATAATCAAATACAAAGCTCACAAAAAAGTAGAAACAATGAAGTTAGGTTATGTTATACAATTGAAAAATTGTGGTGAGTTCACAAAACGGTACTTTCTAAAGGTGCGTTCACAATAGCATATCTTTTCTAAAATTATTAAATTATAATTTTATTAAAATTACAAAGTACGGTCGACGAAAAAGTTGTGTAACTAACTCTTGAATTAAACTGCGATTAACAATCTCAAACATTAACGCGTGAGCAAAGCGAGCGTGTTAAAATATCTCGATTGTTAATCGCCCTTATTAATTCACTCGTTTGTTAAATAACTATTAACCATCTCAATTAGCAATCAACAACTATTTATATATGAAAACAAGTGCATAACACACACTCTCACCTTTAAACATTATAATACTTTAATAGAAGTGAAACAGACAATTCCAACCATAACCCTCTATTTACGTTATGCTAAAATTTAAAAAGTTCAAAAACAAGATATACACCCAAAAAATAGATACAAAAATGATAAAAGATGATAAAATCAAAAAAGAGTTATTGAGGAATTAGAAACTAACTTGAAAAATATTAGAAAAATAATTTCTCCAACGACACCAAATGAGCAAAAAATAACAAGAGTAGAAGTTAAGTACGCCACTGAAAACAGTAAAAGTGACGACATACAGTATTTGCTATCAACCTCTCAATAGAAAGATGTGGTTATGTTAATGTGGGACTACATTTATGTTTTATTGCAAGGGGTATTGAAGAAAGCAAAATAAATTTAATTGAAAATTTATAGTGAAAACAGAACGCTACAATAAGAGTAGCACAGGAAAAATCAAAAGAAATTTAGATTTCGTAAAATCTTGGCCATATGTCGCCGTTTTACTTTGCTGTATTAATAAACTTTTCTTTGTTCCAAGGAAGAGCATGAATGATGTCGTTTTTAAAAGTAAATCAGATATTTTGTTGTCTAAACTGAACAGTACACTGATTACAACCCACGGTTGAATTGTGATTTTCAGATTGCTTATCTTTCTGAGAACTGTTAACGTTTTTTTTTTGTTTTCCTTTGTGTATGTAAAAATTGAGAGAGAGAGACACACTCGCCGAGTTTGTATTTTTATGTTAGTAAATAATTCCTCCTTTTCTTTATTAATAAATTATAAAAACCTTCTACAGCCAGAAGGGCCTTTAATAGGAATATGTTGTTGACAAATGTTATGTAAACTGTTTGTAATTTTTATTGTAATGACAAGGCAAGAATGATCTTTTTCAATTTTGAATAAATAGATGCCCTGAGGAAACCTACACTGTAGTAGGCGAAACGTTGGCGTAAAAAGAACCCGTTGTTTTTTGTTTGCAACTCCTATTGAAGGCTCTTCTGCCTGTAGAAGGTTTTTATAATTTATTTGTATTTTTATATTCTTAACATTCAGTAAATGAAATCTCCTGTCTTAATTGATTACAGTTTGTTCCACCAAATGATGGGCCTTCTTATAGCAATATTTTTTTAGAGTGGACTATTAAAACTCCATGTACTAATTACGTGACCGGAACGTTCGCACGTAATTAGTACATGGAGTTTTAATAGTCCACTCAAAAAATACTCCTATAAAAAGGCCCATTATTTGGTGGAACAAACTGTAATATACTTTGACTTTAGTCTATAAGCAGATTCAAGACTACTAAGTAATTAAAACCAGTACAAATCTGTAACGGATCATAATTATTAATTTTAACAATCGCTAAATATTAAACAGTAAGTTCTTCGCTTTGTATGCGAGTGTTTAAGTTATATTGATAAAGATAAGGAACAATCCCGTTCGCGAAATTAAAGAGAAGATTTCGTTCGACTTAAAGTCAAAACAACGCTTGCGGACACTTCGTGTTTCTCTTATACCTACAAACTAATTATACAAATGCAATATCGTGTAAAGCATATATCGATTATTTTGGTGCAATAAAGTGTTTCTACTGAAGAAAATTAGTGTAAAACTTTAGGAGTTTTGGTGTATACCTCAAAACGGATTATTAGACTCATTAGAAGAAAAACTACTGTAAGTAATTTAATTGTTTACTGTGGAGAACTACCGTGTTTTTAGTGCTTTCGTGCGCAGTTACGAATAACCAAATTAAGTTCGGACGTCCTTGCGTATTTTTTTTTGTTTTGTAATGTTTTATTGTTCGAAATAAACGAACTGAAATGGGGGTTTGTAAATTTTAAGTTTGATGCTAAATTAGTTATTTTGTTTTACACAAAGACCGCAGTCTTATTTTTATGAAAATTGTGAATCTGTAAATACTTTTTAGGTAAACTTCGGTATTAGCTTGTTTTGGAAGTAAAAAAAAACGCACTATATACAGGGTGATTCATCTAACATGTTCATTAGAAGTTTATAGAAAAATAAATTTAGTATGTCTTCATTCGAATATTCTTGGTGAATTTCCATATCGTGTATAATGTGTCACGTCGACGTTTACAAGTTTGATAAATAAGGCACATTGTTTTAATTTCCACAGGCCACTAGTCAGAAATTATTTAATAAAATAGAGAAATATTGTGTGTCGAATGTAAATACATTGATAGCAGGAAAATGGTAACAGATAGCTATAGGAAACCCTTATAAAGATTGAAAGACCACTTAATTCTCCATCACATAAAGCAACAAGATACAGGGTGTTTTATTTAAAAAAAATTGACTTTTGGGCAGTTGAAGTTAGTCAGATTTAGCCAGAACATTTTGAACACCCTGTAAATAATGAGATGTCAAATTACACATCATTTAAAAACTTAACAGTCCTCCTAAGTATAGCCCAAATTTGGTTACTATAACTTTGTTTTTCAATCGGTGACAAGCGTTTGAAAACAATACTACAAAACCAATTTTTCTCAAAAAATGAGAATATCTCAATAACTATTGATTTTTCATATAGGTTGTGCTACATGAAAGTAACTCAGATTTTAGCGTAGAATCCAAATAACAAAAAAAATATCATTCCGTTTAAAATAAGAAAGTTGGTAGCCACTTTCGGTGTAACCGGAAGTGCTAGAAGAGCTGAAATATTTTAATTAAATAGAACTTTTGAGCAATCCCTATTCCAAATTTTTATACAAATATTTCAACAGGAGTCCATAAACTTCTAATGAACGGGTTAGCTAAATCACCCTGTATATATATATATACTTTTTTTTACGTTTGGTTTTAAGGAAAACGAATGCTTTTAATGTAAAAGAACACAACCGTGGTATAATCAATGTTTTGTATGATAAACTTGCATTTCAATAGAAAATCATATGTAATTCATGTTTCTCTTTTTATAGAACGTTTCTTTTCAAGTGTTTACGTTTTTCTCGGATTTTTAGTAAGTATTTATGTACATTTAAAAAGATCTGGATGGCGCCTAATAAAACCCCGAAACTGACTCGTGATAAGGACTTTTAGTCATGCATAAAGATAAATGAGAGACATTTTCCTAGACCCACCCCTCGCCGTTAAGGTAGTTTGGCACTTTGCGACGCCGTGTTGTTTTTTTTTTAATTTTCAAGGTGTAACAACAGTAATAATCTCTACAAACGTAAACGATTTACAAGTAATGATGGAGTATGTTAACATGTTCAGCAGTCAATATGGCCTTAAAAAAATCTCAATAAAACTAAATATGTTTATAGTAAAGCAATTCTTATAAAAAATCATCCGTTTTGTCACTCGTAACATAAATAGCTATTTCGGAAAACTATAGAGTCAAGTAAACTGAAAATCTGCCAATATTTTTTGAATGCCATTGACTAAAAGTGTAAATATTTCATAATTTTCTTATATCAAAAATCTACCTCGTTAATGTATTCAACCTAAAGTAAGCTATTTCCGTAAAATAAATACTCCCTTACTTTGAACGTAACCCAAACTACTAAAAAAAGCGCATATAATTATTTTTCTTAAAAACTACCATATTATTTCCATTCAAATCCGCAACTAATAAGCAACAACCAAAATTAGTTTAAAACAAGAATGAAAAACAAACATTTTTGTCGCTGTTCTTTGAAAGAATATTTGACATTCTTTAAGTAGACGGTTGATTTATTCGGAAAGATTAAAATTTTCCGAATATTTTCTCTGCAAATTGCAAATTATTAAAATTTCTCTTTAGCAAGTTCTATTTATGTAAGTTTTACTAATACATACTGCGATGGAATTTACGCTTAAATAGGGCACAACTGGGGTTTCAATGTAGTTATTAGTATTTCAGTCGTGGTTATTGGCCCTTTGCGGCTTAAATCTCGTTCTATTTGACGAATGCATTAAAGTTTAGGCCGAATAGATAGGCTGTTTCTAAAGAGAATTTTGGTTGACGCTTCCTTTACTTATTCAGATTGTTTGTTAATTATTTTTCAGACATTTACATTGGGAACGATGTGGACTCGTTGCGTTCTAATTTAATTATATGTTAAGTTTAATGACTCAGAACTGTAGTAGAAGTAAGAAGTTACTTCTTGTCTCTTTATATCTATGAAAGACAATAATTACAAAGTTAAAATAACAACGAATTCATTATGCGATTTTTTTCTTTTTTTTATGTTAATATTTTACTATGAATAAAAAAAAAAATACTCCTTTTGTGCCAGTGTGCCAATTTGCACTATTTTTATATTTATTTTTTAATTATTTTGTTAAAAACTATAAGGCACTTTAGAGGAATCAGTCAAAAATTCAGTCATATAATAACACTGGTCAACAAAATTTACTCATTATTGTCTAACTCTAGTAAAATAATATTTGTTACCCTTATTTTGTTTTACAACTATTAATTTTGTAAGTTAGCTAAAATTCAAAACTTTGTTACCAATATGTATTCAAAAAGTTAATTTTTTCAATTTATTAAGAAAAATCAATATTATAAAAAAAACTTAATAAAAAAACAAAAAAAGAAGCAAAGACAAATTATCCAAAAAGAAAACGTCGAAATACATTTAAGTACGATGACTCTTTGATTTTCTCTTATATGTTTGTTGTTAAACGGTCTAGCACTATTTACAAGCATTTCAGATTGTCATCACCCTTGGTACCGCTTTCTATTGATAAAATTTGTCTTAGTGGAAACGTTCACCATGTTCATTGCTCATCTGACCACAATTTATTGGGGAAAAAACAAGGTGGGAATGCGTAACTTATATTTTTAACATTTTACATTTATAGTCAGGCAACAGTATCTTTTCGACGAAGTTTTCCGCTCTTTCTTTATACAAAAACTTTATTGCTACCAATTATTTTTTCTGGTCCCTTCAAAAGTGCATCAAAATGAGGATCATTAGATATCTTCCTTATCTGAGTCTCGACAAACACCCATTCTTTTATTTTTGCATCACTGAACTTAGGAAATTTAGATCGAAGATAAACAGAATCGTTATGTTATCTTATGAGGAGCTGAAAGTTCTTGGCAAACAAATTCGAAATCAGCTTGATGAGATAATTGTAATTTTTCTTGAAGTGGTGATGATTCATTTGTTTTGAATTTCCACTTTGAGGCATCGTAACCGATGAAACAACAGAATTTTCGTTTTTTTTGAAAAACCACTCTTGAGTGGAGGTCGAAAAAAGGATCTTTGATATGATTGGTTGATTCTCGCCATAATGTAGGAACAGAAAAAGGCATTGGATTGCAACTTGTCTTGTCCAGTTGGTAAAGATTCACAAAGGAGCACTTTCCATGGCTTGTCTAGGTGCCGACCATACGTATTCCAAAGCAATAGCATAAAGTGTTTGTATTTTTAAACAATTTGATGCGTTTTGTGACAGAAATGTAACATTTCCCAAATGAAACAAAAATTGTCGGGATTATTAACACAATTTTCAGGAATTTATTGAAAATTATACACATCAACTCACAAATGCATAAAACTTGTAATTTGACAGTCGGTGATAAATTATATCAATTGTATTTATAGAGCTTACGTTTTCCTTATTAAAAAAAATTATAAAACAACACAAAACTTTTTAACAAAAAAGTTTTCCAAAAAAAAAAAAAAAGAAAAAAAAAAAAAAAAAAAAAAAAAAAAAAAAAAAAAAAAAAAAAAAAAAAAAAAAAAAAAAAAAAAAAAAAAAAAAAAAAAAAAAAAAAAAAAAAAAAAAAAAAAAAAAAAAAAAAAAAAAAAAAAAAAAAAAAAAAAAAAAAAAAAAAAAAAAAAAAAAAAAAAAAAAAAAAAAAAAAAAAAAAAAAAAAAAAAAAAAAAAAAAAAAAAAAAAAAAAAAAAAAAAAAAAAAAAAAAAAAAAAAAAAAAAAAAAAAAAAAAAAAAAAAAAAAAAAAAAAAAAAAAAAAAAAAAAAAAAAAAAAAAAAAAAAAAAAAAAAAAAAAAAAAAAAAAAAAAAAAAAAAAAAAAAAAAAAAAAAAAAAAAAAAAAAAAAAAAAAAAAAAAAAAAAAAAAAAAAAAAAAAAAAAAAAAAAAAAAAAAAAAAAAAAAAAAAAAAAAAAAAAAAAAAAAAAAAAAAAAAAAAAAAAAAAAAAAAAAAAAAAAAAAAAAAAAAAAAAAAAAAAAAAAAAAAAAAAAAAAAAAAAAAAAAAAAAAAAAAAAAAAAAAAAAAAAAAAAAAAAAAAAAAAAAAAAAAAAAGAAAAAAAAAAAAAAAAAAAAAAAAAAAAAAAAAAAAAAAAAAAAAAAAAAAAAAAAAAAAAAAAAAAAAAAAAAAAAAAAAAAAAAAAAAAAAAAAAAAAAAAAAAAAAAAAAAAAAAAAAAAAAAAAAAAAAAAAAAAAAAAAAAAAAAAAAAAAAAAAAAAAAAAAAAAAAAAAAAAAAAAAAAAAAAAAAAAAAAAAAAAAAAAAAAAAAAAAAAAAAAAAAAAAAAAAAAAAAAAAAAAAAAAAAAAAAAAAAAAAAAAAAAAAAAAAAAAAAAAAAAAAAAAAAAAAAAAAAAAAAAAAAAAAAAAAAAAAAAAAAAAAAAAAAAAAAAAAAAAAAAAAAAAAAAAAAAAAAAAAAAAAAAAAAAAAAAAAAAAAAAAAAAAAAAAAAAAAAAAAAAAAAAAAAAAAAAAAAAAAAAAAAAAAAAAAAAAAAAAAAAAAAAAAAAAAAAAAAAAAAAAAAAAAAAAAAAAAAAAAAAAAAAAAAAAAAAAAAAAAAAAAAAAAAAAAAAAAAAAAAAAAAAAAAAAAAAAAAAAAAAAAAAAAAAAAAAAAAAAAAAAAAAAAAAAAAAAAAAAAAAAAAAAAAAAAAAAAAAAAAAAAAAAAAAAAAAAAAAAAAAAAAAAAAAAAAAAAAAAAAAAAAAAAAAAAAAAAAAAAAAAAAAAAAAAAAAAAAAAAAAAAAAAAAAAAAAAAAAAAAAAAAAAAAAAAAAAAAAAAAAAAAAAAAAAAAAAAAAAAAAAAAAAAAAAAAAAAAAAAAAAAAAAAAAAAAAAAAAAAAAAAAAAAAAAAAAAAAAAAAAAAAAAAAAAAAAAAAAAAAAAAAAAAAAAAAAAAAAAAAAAAAAAAAAAAAAAAAAAAAAAAAAAAAAAAAAAAAAAAAAAAAAAAAAAAAAAAAAAAAAAAAAAAAAAAAAAAAAAAAAAAAAAAAAAAAAAAAAAAAAAAAAAAAAAAAAAAAAAAAAAAAAAAAAAAAAAAAAAAAAAAAAAAAAAAAAAAAAAAAAAAAAAAAAAAAAAAAAAAAAAAAAAAAAAAAAAAAAAAAAAAAAAAAAAAAAAAAAAAAAAAAAAAAAAAAAAAAAAAAAATTTCAAAGTGACGCAATTAATAGTAAATCTTTAAATTATTGAAAATCCTATAACAATTCAAAAAATCAAAATGACACGAAATGACAACAAAACGTAAGAACAACACAAAAAACATAGTATGCAAAAAAAAGTAAAGTATTCTTTTTTTGACATACCGATGAACTAAAACAATTTTAAGATCAAAAGTTGACTGGTTTAGAACAGCGAAAAAAAAAAAAAGACACAGAAAAAAAAAAAAGAAAAAAAAAAAAAAAAAAAAAAAAAAGAAAAAAAAAAAAAAAAAAAACCAAACCCCCCCAGAACAAAAAAAAAAAAAAACCCCAAACAGACAAAAAAACGAAGACAAAGAGAGAAGGGAAAAAAAAAACCAAAAGGGAAGCACGAAAAAGGAGCAGAACGCAAGGCGGGAAGCAGAAGCCGAGGCGAGGGAAAGAAAGGGGAAAAAAAAAAAAAAGAAAAAAAGGGAAAAGGGTGGTGTTAATAAAATAAAAAAAAAAAAAAAAAAAAAAAAAAAAAAAAAAAAAAAAAAAAAAAAAAAAAAAAAAAAAAAAAAAAAAAAAAAAAAAAAAAAAAAAAAAAAAAAAAAAAAAAAAAAAAAAAAAAAAAAAAAAAAAAAAAAAAAAAAAAAAAAAAAAAAAAAAAAAAAAAAAAAAAAAAAAAAAAAAAAAAAAAAAAAAAAAAAAAAAAAAAAAAAAAAAAAAAAAAAAAAAAAAAAAAAAAAAAAAAAAAAAAAAAAAAAAAAAAAAAAAAAAAAAAAAAAAAAAAAAAAAAAAAAAAAAAAAAAAAAAAAAAAAAAAAAAAAAAAAAAATAATATGAAACAAAGGCCACAAACAGCGAAACGGGGAAAAAACACTCTAACTAACTTTAAACCCGAAACTTATTTATTTCCGTACCATGAGTTGCATACGTAACTACAATCTGCGAGACTTGAACATCGACCACACTTTTGTTTCCTTCTATTTGTATCGCCCATAGAACTTAGTAGATGATGAAGTTTCGATCTACATCAAAATGTAGATGGCTTTTACGAATAATCTATTTATAGGAATTTTTCGATGTGAACGTCGAGTTCTCATTGTTTATTTGGGTTTCAGGTGCAATGGGTTCTTATACCGCTGTTTATTAGAATTTGATTTAATTGAATATTCAAAACTTTTAGCGGCGCTAATGCGATTAGTTAATACATCGGGAAAATTATTAATAAGTTGATTAAGTCGTTGTGAGTCGGGTACTGATAATTCGTACTTATTTTCGCAAATAGTGCTTAACACACAAAGTCGTTTTAGAGTAGGCTCAACAAAAGAAATTGAAGTTTCAGGACTGAACTTCCAAGTTATTAATACGTCGGAAATATTTATGATTGCTTTCATTTTTGATAATGATTTTGCCCCTATAATTCGGTCGAGGTCATTTTCGGTAGAATTAAAAATTTAATTGGCCAACTAAAACAAGAAATCTTTACGAATAACTTAATCGAGTTTGTAATCTTTATATAAAGATGTTCGCAATTATGTTTCTTTGTGTGATCTCTGTCAGCGTTGTAAACCCATAAAACACTAAGGTTAATACATTTCTCGCCAGTTCACCACCGCAAGTAATTTGGGAAAAGTTTACACTGATTACGTCGGCCCGCTGCTCACATCTCAAAATGGTTACCGCTGTATTCTTGTATGTGTAGACAGATTTTCTAAATGGTTGAAAACCTATCCAACGCGTCGGTGTACAGCAGCTGTTACTGTTAAATTACTTACTGATTTGTTTTCTACTTACGAACCTCCCAGAATTCTCATCTATCATAATGCTAAGCGCTTCTCTAGCAAAGTTCTTGCACAGTTATGTACGCACTGGGGTTCAAATCTTAGGGAGCGCTGTAACAGGAATTTAAAATATAATATTACTCTTCTTTTAAACAATATTCCTTAATGGGATCAAGTTCTTCCTTTCTTTACGCTTAATTATAATTCATCATTTCACGAAACCATTAATGCTTCCCCCGCATCAGTTTTCCTTCAACGAGAAATCTCCACCCCCCTTGACAATTTATGGAATTTAAAGTCATTTTTATCTTCGCCTAATCCATTGACGGTAGCTCAAGTCAAAGATTATATCCAAAAGGCGCACGATAAAGCAAAAAAACATTATAACCGTAGGAAACTCTATGTTACTAAGTTTGTAATTGGACAGCATGTCCTTGTTTGTCAATTTCCTACTCAAATTCCTACTGTTACAAATTCTAAATTTCTTCCTAAGTGGTTAACTCTTAAAATCATTAAAGGATTCACATCAACCGTTTCGGTCCTTTTAGAAGACCCTAAAACTTCAGAAATTACTAAATCACACATTCAGTTTCTGAAGCTTTATAAACCCCCTACACCCAGTACGTAAGTTGCTCATGTTCATTCACCTCTATTTGTGGTGGTAATTCTTTTTTATTGTTCTTTATTTTCCCTTAATCATGCTTCGGTACGCTTCTCTTTCTTTCCACCGGGGAATTGTTATGTTTATCCTGTACATTACAGCGTAACGTACTCTTTTTTAAATTTAAATGGGTTATTCCTAAGAAGGTTATCGAGTAAGTAAATTTATTTGATTTTTTAAACGCTGCTTAATTAATGTATTTATTATATTCACATGCACACATATAATTAATAAGCGCTTCGTAAATTTCGAGTACAGATTGTAAACTCTAATATATGAATTACAATAGACGAGTAGAAAAACAATATCACCTTTCGCATCGCGCTGTTCTTAAAGAAAATAGTTGTATAACAAAATTAGGGGTAGTGTTTGATGTATCCGCTAAGACCAGCTCAGGGTTTCTTTAAATGAAATTCAAATGGTCGGTCCACAATTACAAGATTATTCATTTTTTAATAATTGTTAGATTCAGGAAACATCGTAAATTGTTTTAGCCGCGGACATTGTAGTAAAATGTATCGTCAAGTATTAGTACACAAAAAGGATATACAATTGCAGTAAATGGCGTTACGATTCAAGTCAACTTATTCAAATTTATCAATTAAACACCGTAAACATATGGGACAGTGTCAGCTTTATTTCCTGTCGCACTGGGTGCAATGCAACAGTTAGTCTAAAAATTAAATCAGAGGCCGCCTTAATAATTTTAAATGATTTTTATGTTGACGGCCTAATAACAGGGGTATATAACATTGACGAAGCTATTTCAATTCAGAGGGACTTATCAAAGATCAAGTCCTCCCGGCCATCCAGTGGTTATCAAACAATCCAATACTTTTAAAGAGATATATTGCGCGACCTCAAACGCTTAGAACATTTTGACGCATTAACCTAGATAAATCCTAATGTCAAAAAACGTTAGGTCTTCAGTGGGACCCGCGATCGGAGTCATTTTTTATACAAATTATAAACGGAAATTCTGAGGAAAAAGTAACAAAG
Organism: Abscondita cerata; assembly: GCA_030710515.1. Taxonomy (NCBI): domain Eukaryota; kingdom Metazoa; phylum Arthropoda; class Insecta; order Coleoptera; family Lampyridae; genus Abscondita; species Abscondita cerata. The sequence continues at coordinate 37,426 of JALBCR010001034.1, forward strand.
AGAGGATAATTTTATCTTGCGCTTACAAATTAGACATTCTGTTAATGATTTATTACAAATGCGAAATTAATAATTCAAAAAAATTTTGGCAATTCAAATTATCTAGGATGAATCGGTTCCTAGAAAATCAAACAACGCATGGTTTCAATTTATGAACTCATTACAATCATTACATTCATTAGAAATTCCTCAAACGAATTGTAATTAAAGAAGTATCTCTGTGAAGATGTTTACAGATTTTGAGTATCTTTATAAATAAGAGTGTTACTAAAAATTTTTGAAAACCTAAAATTTTCATTTTTGTTCCATAACTCGAAAACGGTAAAAACGTATCAAATTTTGTTTTTCGATGTGAGTTTATTTCTAAAAAAGAGCCCTAGACATCAACATCAATTTTTTTTATCTTGTATATTGTATACAATTTAACTAAAGAAAAATTATGACTTTTTTCTAAAAGGAATGATTTTGAAAAACGAAATTTGTTTTGACATTTCTGCTCATAATAAAATTTATTCATGCAAAAATAGTGATCACCCCTCTGAAAACATTTTTTCAAAAGAAGTAGCCATCAATGGTTGTTGATTCTCTGACCATCTCTGCACAGTCCCTATAATAACTTATAATAACTAAGCTTAAGATGGAAAACGGCAAAATAATTTTATCGCAGAATTGCGTCCCTTATGTACCCATTTTCTGCTAATCATTACTTTTGAAAACACCCTACATTTGTAATAAGAAGAAATGGATTAACCAATGCTGTAAAAAGTCTATCAACACATTAAAAAAACAAGCGTTTACCGCGGAACTCCACATCGCCCCGGTGAGCGAAAATAAAATTAGACGTTTTACAAAAAAAATGTTTCAAATAAAAAAGCTATAGACAATAGAATTTCCAACATTTTTCTTCCTAAGTGGTTAACTCTTAAAATCATTAAAGGATTCACATCAACCGTTTCGGTCCTTTTAGAAGACCCTAAAACTTCAGAAATTACTAAATCACACATCCAGTTTCTGAAGCAGATAAACCCCCTACACCCAGTACGTAAATTGCTCATGTTCATTTATCTCCATTTGTGGTGGTAATTCTTTTTTATTGTTCTTTATTTTCCCCTAATCATGCTTCTCGGTACGCTTCGCTTTCTTTTCCACCGGGGAATTGTTACGTTTTACCCTGTACATTACAGCGTAACGTACTATTTTCTTTAAATTGGTACTTCCACGGGTTATCGAGTAAGTATTTTGTTTTTTAAACGCTGCTTAATTAATGTATTTATTATATTCACATGCACACATATAATTAATAAGCGCTTCGTAAATTTCGTGGGATCACCTTCCACAAGGCCCACCAAATTTAGCTTAATTACTATTATATTTATTGTAAGTTTCTAATGTGTTTATTTTGCTCTTTTAGATTCCATATCGCATCATCGCAAATGACTATATCTAATAGATAAACAACCAATCATCAGAGCCACCTTTTATTTATGGGAATTAACCAATAAAATAAGTAGCTGTGGACTCCTGCAGACCTACGGTCGTACGTTCATCCTTCGGCAGCACTAATTCTTCCACGGCGCGACGAAGAGCAGAAGCTTCAAGCTAGTAACATGGAGGTTCAATATTATTAAGTTTATATTAAGAATTAATCTCATTGTAAGTTACCGTAACTCTTGGGTAATCGAATCACATATTTTGTTACTCTTACTACTGAAAGGATCAATTTAGCTCCGTTTATGTCTATCGACTTCGTTACGTTTATTTCATCTTTATCTTTTATCACCTAAATAATAACAGTAACAATACAATCGAAGATGTAACAGCAGAAATTTATTTTATGCCAAGGTGAAGTGAAGAAACGGACGGGTTTTAAGAGAAAGATACAACGAACAACTTTTTTGTGTAATTGAAATCAACGTATTGAATATGCTCATTAAAGAATTAACGATTATTTTAAAGAAAAATTCCAACGAAGGTTACTTCTTTTCTGTTGTAGGATAGTTATGGTTTATTACGATTAGAACTCAACTTCGATAATATATTATTATGATTTTAAGTAAACAGCTATATTATTAAAATTAATGTTTCAGTTTTCCACTGACCTTTTAAAAGAGCAACAATTTACTCAAAAATGGTCACTAGAAAAATCAATTATACATTTTCCCATATTTTTAAGCTTTGAAAGCCTTTAAATAAATTTTGTTCTTGGCAAAAGTAGTACGTACCTTACGATACACTGCTGTCATTAATTATTTATTAGTATTTTATTATTCGATGTAAACGGTTCAAACTACTTTTCATTATGCAAGACAATAATTATATAATCAGGTAAACTAAGTATCGATAATATGCAACACTATTGTAATATTTGATGTAAAAGTTAAAAAGGAAAAAAATTGTAGACCATGGAGTAACTATGAATAAAATCTGTAGCAAAGAGTTCTACGTTTAAGTTTGAAAGTATACTGGGTAGCCAATTAGTGCGGGATCGGAATTCAACGTCAAACTAAAAGATTAAGTTTGAAAATTTATATTTAAAGGTTTTCCGCAGTGTTCTTCGTAACAAAATACTTTGAACATAGTATCACTTCTGACTATACCGGAGATGACTATTGAATCGTTATTTTACGTAAAATACCCTACATATGTTTACACTTTTGGATTTCTCGCTTCTTAACTATTACAATTATATTGGGTTCTAAGGGGTTTGAACCAAGGGTTTAAGCGATATTCGATTGTTTATTGCCAAATTCAATCTTTTTTAAGGTTGCATATACATAAGGTGTGCCAATGAAAATAACGGACTTAACAATCATGACGGAAGTAATACTATGTTCAAAATATTTTTTTCGATTGTATCATAAACAACTCTTTCTCGCTTTGAATCTCCGGACGAAAATTAATCTTTTCATCAAACATTGTGATAGCTAGGGCAACGCATTTTTCGTCCTAGACCGAAAAAGTTATTTATAGTAGAATGTGAGGAAAGATTATTACGGCGCGACAGCTTTGTTTCTCTCAGATAAACAAACCTGTCGCGCCTTAAAAATCAATTTACACACGAAATAACTTCGCCCGTTTTTTTAAATTTTTGGTTCGACGATTTTAAAAAATAAAATTATATTTGTAGTACTTTATAAACAAGTTGAATTAAATTTAAAAAATTTCAAAATTTATTAGTAAGGTCATGTTTGAGGTCAAGGTCAAACATATATTCGTAAAATAACTTAAAAAAATATTTTATGTCACAGTCGGGTAATATATCAATTGAAAGGCAATTGCAAACTAATTTCAAAAAATTTTTTATCATTTAGAGATCAAATTTTTTGAAAATATCGGCTATTGTTTCACTAACTTATACTAACGTGCAGTATATCAATCAAAAGCTTATTAAAAAAAACAATTCCAAAACTGTTTTTAAAAATAAGATGGTATTAGGGGTTCAAAGGTTATTGCACTTTTAAGTTTTGTATCAAACTTAAGATCGTGTAATGTAATGTAACTCTAGTATTTATGTGTTCTAATCAAACGTAGAATTTTTTGTTCTACGCAGTTCTGGTCTCTCTCATTTCTAATCAACTCTAGTCTTTTTTTTTTTATTTTTGCATCTCCATTTTTAAACAACTTAATGCTTTTGCAACCTTATTTTTTATTAAATAATAAGATCTGATTTTCTTGAATGCCGTATCTCTGAATTAGGCTGATAAATTCTAATCAGGTGTTTTTTGCAACGGGTGCTCAGTATGACAATTATACTTTGCATACCCAAAACATCAAGCCGGTGCCGGCCGTGTGAGAGTGTGCCAAGTGCATTTAGCAGGGAGTGCCAAGAGACTGCAACGGGTGTAAATAATCTTATCAACCTTGAGAGGTAATAAGGTGGCCACTGAAAAGGACAGTCCCTGAGAAAGACTAGAGTTGATTAGAAAAGAGAAAGACTAGAGTTGACTGGAAAAGAGAAAGACTAAGATGACTAGAAATGAGAGAAATATAATTTGTATATTTTTTGGCCGACGAGCATCATCAAAAAGTAAAAAAGAACAAAATTATTTCTACTGATTTTAAGTAACCCTAGCTGTATAACCATTTTGACATACACCACCTAATATATATTTCAGTGCATTTGTTGACGTATAGATGGCGCCATCAATATCATCAACACTAAAAAAATTAAATGTGCCCTTATTCTGTACACTATCGTGTCAAGTATAGTGTAAAATAAATTTTTTAAAATCAGTTCATCGAAATGTATACTTAGTTTATTTTTAAAACGTTCCCAAAAAGCAGATAAATCAGTCACTACTTTACCGCATAGTAGCCGTACCTTACCGCATGTGTATAAAATGATACCAGTTATTTAGAAAATCCTTCTTAGTGGGAACAGGGCAATAAAACTACTTCAAGTGATTATCTTGCGACGTTTGGAAACGTTATATTTAAAATAATTAAACGAAGTTTAATAATTATTTACATAACGTTTCGAAACGTCTGGCAAACTGTTTTTTGCCCTGTTCTCACAAAAGATTTACAAATAACTGTGTCAACTTATAGGAGAAATTATCTCACTCATAAAATGATACGTTAATAAAATACAAGTTAACGTAGAAACGGTAGACTTTAATTTACAACAAACACAACACTAATTATTTGAATTAGAACCTATATAAAACGTACAATTTGTACAATTTTCAAAAACAATTGGATTATTTACGCCTATTGATTAAGTGACATTCTTCAGTGCGTTATTCTCTACTTCCATTGTTGAACCACTTTCTAGCTGTAGCGCTATCTGCAAAAATACGCTGGAAAATTTATTTTCTCCACTTATTTCCATTGCTGAACTACATTGTGGTTGTGGTGTTATATTCAAAATTCTACCAGCGGCATTTAATTGGTTGTTTAGGGAGTCATTTATGTACTATCTGTTAATTTATGGTTGGTAGATACAAGATAGTTCAATTATTGAAAGCTTATTTTTCACTTGACGACTGACATTGATAACCGAGATAAATAATTAATAATATCATATAACTTGATCCCTAGCATTAGACAGTGACCGTACCATACTTATACTATTT
>JALBCR010001034.1:47500-277500 GCA_030710515.1 Abscondita cerata
CAATTACACATAATTGAAAATAAAGTGTAGTATAAAACATTCCCTTTTGTATTCTTTATGTGTTACTAGTAAAAATATCTATTGGTTGAATTAATTTTATTTATCTTCCAAAATTAAAGTTGAAGACTATTATCTTACTAAGGATTCCTTGAAGCGGAGGGACGAAATTAAATCACTACCCTGGATTCAATGTGCCGACGTTTCGCCCGACCTATGCGGGCTTTTTCCATTTCGTCCCTCCACTTCAAAGAATCCTTAGTAAGATAATAATCTTCATATCTATTGGTTATTACCGCTTATTCGCTGCTATAACAATACGAATAACATTAGCAGTAAGTACGTAGTAAGTATTTTGTGTCAGATAATTTAAGCATACTAACAAAACCATTTGCATATCAGAATATTGCTTTAGAATCGCTTTACATTGATAATCCCCAACGGGGCAAAACACGTGTATATAGGCGTTTGATCACGATTCGGACTGGGTTTATTTTATAAAAGGCATCCTACATGTCTACAAATTCATCAAACTTTTTCTAATCTATAAAATAGTAAAAATCGTTAGTTGAAAATGATCCTCCTTGTTTGTATAATTTTTTTTTTCTGTAGATCACTAACAACAAACATGACGTAATAACAACTATTGACTTTATATTATACAGGGTGATTTGTAATCATTTGTTGGATTAGAAGATAATGAATACTACATATTTTAAGAAAAATCGACGTAACTCAGAATACTCTGTATTTACTAATAAGGTACCTTTATGAAAATAATATACCTTATTTTTTACGAGCAATCAAAAAAACGCAATAAACTATGGGGTGTCTCATAAGAAAAAATACACACTTTTTTGGAACATACTGTATATTTCAAAATAATTTTAAAATGTAAAATTTATCAACCTTCAAGCTACTTAAATAACAAAACTTGTAAACTTTTACCATTTCGCTGTAAATCTCCCTCCCGTTGGTGGTGACTCACCCTGTATTATATTATAAGTCATAATTCTTTGGCACTACTCCTATTGAAGGCCTAACGTTGTTAGAGATGTACCGTAAAAATAGTAAATTATAAAAAAAAGACAGCCGAGGAACCACTCCGCCACATATCATGTTAGGAGCAGCTAAGATGGCAAAATTAGAAAACAGATCAATTAGGAGTGCAGCAAAGAACTTTGACACTTTGGAGAGAGCTCTGAGAAATTTTTTAGTAAAAGTGAGTTAAGATGACTAAATGGGTCTACCGAAATTCCAATAATACATGTTGAATACTGTACGCCACGACAGGTAGAAGGTGTTATTTTATTCATTTTCCAGTATTTATTAAAACTGGAACATTTGTAGGTTTTCAGAGACGAGCAAGAAACTCTTTTGACGCATAATCTCCTGATAGCTGCAAATATATATTATGGTTTAGCACCTAAACAAGTATGAATATGCTGTGGCACTGAAAATAAAGTATCATCCACAATGGGACACAAAAAAGTGACCGGCGAAGACTGGTCACATTGGCTGATTATCACTCGGGACAATTTCAGATTTCTAGTAAGCGGTTCACTATTTTTATTTCTTGTTACATAAATAGCTATTTGTTGTTTTTTCTGTTTCTAAAACTGTTTAAAATGCACGTCATCTACCAAAAAATTGACATCAACAATTCAACAATATATTATTTATCTATTAATATTAATCGGTTTCCAAGTCTGGCCCGTTGCGCTCAGAAAAATTCGCCCGCGAGTAGGTACATTCATTTCACAATTCTCCAAGACTTTTCAGTATTTATCGTTTACTTAATGTTAATTTTTCTCATTGATTTTTAAGTAAAAATTAAAGAAAAAAAAAGTAGGGTTGTCAAAAAATTATTATCTATGTCGCGCAGGAGTCGAAATTTGGGCTTATAAGGAAATCCATTTTTCTATTATTTTACGTTTTAATTAAATTAAATACAACGAAGACGAAAATAAAAAAAATAGCTCCTGCACGACATAAATAATAATATGTTTGTGCAAAATCAGGAAAACATTTCTAAAAATAAGCGAGATAAATTTACATAAACTTTATAGCTCCCTGAGAGAACAGCCTTAAGGCTTCCACGACCGGAGTCATTATTGAAACAAAAACGTCATCCGGGATTGGACCATGTCGAAAAGGTAACCGTAGTTGCCTATGTTTCGCCACCTATCGTAAGGGGCTTCATCAGGGCGAGAAACTTCAAACAGTTAAGAGGTGGAGTTAACGATGCAAATCCACAACGGTGAAATTTCGAAATCACGGTCGCGATTAAAATTGTTCGGATGTTTAATGTTTTTTATACTCTTCCTGATTTTCCTATTGGAAAGGAAAGAAAATTTAGCAATCAAAGCCGAATTATCAAAATCTATTTTGTGGTCAGTATCAAAATGATGCTTAGCACGGCAGACTTGGAACCGTGTTTTAACCTAACACAACGGTGATGTTCCGAAATACGTGTACTAATAGAACGACCAGTTTTACCTATGTACACTAAACCACATGAACAAGGAATACGATATACACCTTAAGAAGAGAGAGTCGGAAACTTATCCTTAGGGGAAGGTAAAACTTGTGAGATTTTGTTAGAAGATGTAAAAATAGGTTTAATGCCGTTTTTTTGAAGAAGCTTGCTTATTAAATCAGTAACTTTGTGAATGTAAGAAAGAAAGGCTGGAATTGTTTCTGACGTGGTAGAAGAAATCTCTTTTAAACTTTAAAGGCGAGGATGGGAGTGACCGTTTAATGACTTTTTGGATAACTTGTTTGATATAACCGTTAGCAATGAGAGTATTAGTTAGATGACGCAAATCTAAATTGAGGATTGTAGGGTTGGTATATAGAAAATGCTCGCAAAACTAGAGATTCTATAACAGACCCATTTTGAGCAGGATGTTGGCGTGAAGAGCTATGTAAGTATCTGTCAGTATAAGTGGGTTTGCGATACACCAATAATAATAATAATTCGCCGTTGAGTTTTCGGGTGACAAGTACGTCAAGGAAAGAGAGACAATGATTTTCTTCAATTCCCATAGTGAACTTGATGTCAGTATGTTGATTATTGAGATGGTCAAGAAACGTATCTAAAGAAGGGCAAACATGAGGCCAAATGATGAAAGTACCATCAACATACCTAAACCATACTTTCGGTATCAACGTCAAAGTTTCAAAGACAATGCTTTCAAAGACTTCCATAAAAATGGTGGTGACAACATAAGATAAAAGGGATTCCATAGCAGCACCCGGAACCTGTTTGTAAAAGTTATTGCGGAATTGAAAATAAGTTGACGAAAGACACTTTTGTATGAGCGGTATCAATTCTACATATTTACCATGTTGAGATAATATTTGTTCGATAATTGCCAGGGAATATTTGACGGGAACTTTTGTAAATGATGAAGTAACATCAAAACTAACAAGGAGATCATCAGGATTTACCTTCAAATCATCTAAATTCTAAACGTTGAATGAAATGGTGAGAGTTTAAAATGTGTGGAGATGTTTGTGAATTTTAGGAAGACCATATAGACGAGGAGGTTTGGAAGTAGAAGGGACAAGTCGTCGAGAGGTGGATTAGAAGATTTGATAATTTGATGACTTGAGTAACTTTGCGTTCGATCCTAGGACTAGGGTCACGTGGTTAAGGCCTATAAGTATCTTCGGATAACATGGAATTAAACTTATCAACATAGGTGGCCGTACTTTTATCCGCTAGAAGAATAGTGATGTTGGGGTTCCTTCAAAGACCTTGTAAATCTATTTTTTCTGATTTAAGAATGTTAGCTTTGGGAACTTTAGATGTTTTTTAGTTTCCGAGAAAATACGAAATTTTTGTTAGATTGGTATTAGTTGACAACGCAAAGCAAATAGTCAAGTAATTGGCGGGACAGTGCTACCAACTCAAATTTTTGTAAACACAAAAAGCTAAGCAGCTGTGAATTTATTTATTTATGAATTATTACTACAGTTGCCCGTTACAAAAAATAATATATCTAACTTTTTCAAGAAGAAATTTATCTTCCCAAATTCGTTAGGTAAATAACTATTAATGAAGTGTTGGATTGCTGGACAGTAATTTTGTCAAAGAAAAACCAGTCATCAGGTGAAAGGGTACTGGCTAGTTCTAAATGTAGACGGAATAGTTGGTTAGAAACGCTATCTAAATCCCGTCTAGTCTGCTTAACACTTTCACACGCTTTGTGCAAAATGTACTTAGAAGAGGACTAGCTACTTGCTTTGAACGTTTCTTTCCCGCCACTAATACTGTTCAAAATTTTACTAGGTGTGATTTTATTAAGTGTAGAAACAGTCTTTTTTGAAAAATTGTTTCATTGATTCTTGGTCGCGTCAGTAGATCCTGGTTGTTATTTTGTGGAACTATCGACTTTCTAAGGCTAAGTAAATAAAGTAAAATAATTTCATTCTGCTCTGAACATTCAAGCATTTCCATAGAATTTCAATGGCTAAATATGTCTGTGTTAATATGGCCTGACTTTTCGTTCATGAAGGCCTTCGACCCAGGTGGCATATCTATTTCAAATGCATGTATCTTGTTGTTACCTTTCAATATGCTAAAAACAGGTAGAAAGTTTCCTTCGGCATTATACCAACAAATAGCAGTGATTGATGAAATCGCTCTTACACAGCCAGATGGGGCATTGCTTATGACCAGGGCATTTCTGAATCTCTTATCATTAACAATACTTCCACTGAACACAATTTCATTACGTGACTTTGCTTACGAGCTATTCATTCTTCATGCATGCATTTCAATTCCATGAGATGATTTAATGTTATACACTAAGAATCCTTGAATTTATCAATTGTTCCACTTTTGTCAGCAATATTATTAAATTAGCAATCCCAATACCTATTTAGTGAGCTGCACTTTTAAAACAAGATGCTTATATCACAAAATGCGATTTCATATCTATTTTGAAGTTGATGAATATGTAATTCACATTTACTCTCAGCTCTTTTTAAATTGGTACCACCATTATCACTCTACAGAAACGTTGTGTAGATTCACGTCTTAATATTCACTTGGTGCTTACCTCTATTGAATCAAATAAGCTTAAAAAGATAAGTAAAAGCAAGTTTAAAGTGCAATAGCTTAGAATCTCGCTTTTTTCAAATGAGGTGATCGCAGGGACATTTTTTGAGCCTTTTTGTGCTTTGTTATTTAGCTGAAACTCAGTTTTGTCTATGTTAAATAAATGGTCTGGTTTGCTCTAGAGTTTAATCCTTGTAGATCAGGCTAAAAAGACGCCTTCAGACATCCAGGTACTTAAGTTAGAATGCCTCCTTAAAAAACTATGCAGCCAGTCGGAACCTGGCAGTCCCAGTATTTTATTAAATTAATGTTTCAGTTCAATTTCTTGTGCCAGGCTGTAATCTGCTGCTTTTTCTGGTTGATGCAAAACCGGCTTTCTGCAGCTTACAAATGTTGTTTTTAATCTTAATTTTAATGTGGAGTGGAATATGTGAAAGGGTTTGTCGCCAACCGCACATCGCAAAATCAAAATCTAACCGTTAATGCACAGGGTTTGTCATATTCGTACGGAAACCTATCCTGCCTACTTTATTTCAAGAGGCACCTCCCCAACTATGCTAGCCTGTTACGATTTGTGGTGGCATGGACCGGAGTGGTAAAGATTGCCAATGCAAAAATGACCGAACTGAATAAACCTATGCAATTTTCGGAATATTTTAAGGAAATGCGAAAACCTAAAGTAACGATGTTAATCACGTAGTTAACTGTGACTTAAACTTATACAATCGATATTCGTCGATAAATAAAGTGCAACGAATAGTTCAGTATATTTTTAGATTTAACTATTAAAGATTAAACAATATGGCCTCTTACGAATGATGATCAAAAATATTCTTTAACAACGTTATTCAAAACCGCTCAATTCAAACTTTTTCTGACGATATTAAATATTTAACACGTTAAACAAAACAGCAAATTGTTACATTTAAATCCTTTTATTGATGAAGGTTAACTAAAATTAAAAACCAATCTCATAAAAACATCCTGCATTAGTAACAGGCCATTATGCCCTTATTGGGTAAAACTGGTTAGCCAGTTTAAGAAAAAATTTTTGAATTCTTTCTGGTCGTAATCTAGTTCGAAAAATTGTTCGTCAATGTGACACTTGTTTTCGGGTACAACCTAGAGATACAAATTACCTGATAGATAATTTACCAAACTATCGTTTAGTTACTAAGGCAATACACGTGGAATTAACTAGTGACCTAACTTCTGAAAACTTTTTAGCTTCTTTAAAACGATTCATGGCTCGCAGGGGAATGGTACAAAATATTTATTCGGATAATGCAACTAATTTTAAGGGTGCTCAGGCAGAAATATTTAAATTCGTTAATTCTATAAAGGACGATCTGTAGAATCGAATGTATCAGAAAGGATTATTAAATGGCATTGTATTCTAAGTAGCACTCCCAATATGGGCGGAATTTGAGAAGCGGGTGTAAAAAATCTAAAATATCATTAGAGACAAGTAGAAGCCACTGCATTATTAACATTGAAAAATTTTATACCTTTTAACGCAAATCGAAGCGTGTTTAAATTCCCGTCCCATCTCCCCATTGTCGTGTGATCGTAATGGCCCACTTCTGTTGACTCCTGGACATTTGTTAATTGGCCAAAATTTGGTTGCACTACCACAACCAAACTTGTACGATCAAAACGATAACTGTTTATCACCGTTTCAAAAATTGACCCAACATTTTTGGAAGCGCTGGTCAAAGGAATATATCGCCGAGCTACAAACCAGAAAGAAATGGAAACAACATGAACCAAACCTAATCAAAGTTTTAGTAATAATAAAGGAAGAAAATTTTCCACCCATCAAATGGAGTTTGACCAGAGTTGTCGAATTCCACCTAAGAAGTGATAATGTGGTATGGTGTCCGTTAAAACAAATACTGGTATTTATAAACCACAAAAAATAAGTGAAAGCAAGTGCGACAGCTTAGAATCTCGTCTTTTTCAGAGGAGGTGATCGCAGGGACATTTGTTGAGCTTTTTTGTGCAATAACAAAAGTTGCTTTGTTATTAAGCTGAAGCTCAGTTTTATCTATGTTAAATAAATGGTCTGGTTTGTCCATTAGACCATTTCCTAAAAGCGTTTGCTCTAGCAGTAATTTTTCACATTTTTCCTGTTTAATCTCTGTAGATCTGGCTAAAAAGACGCCCTCCGACTTTCGGATACTTAAGTTAGAATACCTCCTTAAAAAAACTATGCAGCCAGTCGGAACCTGGCAGTTCCAATTCTTTATTAAATGAATGTTTCAATCCAATTTATTGCATCCCTGCTGATTGCAATTGTGTTTCTGTTCATAAACCTTGATTGGAATTCTACCATATGTACACACATGAAATTTAAAACTTGGACACCACAATTTCTGTAAACAAAAGCTTGCACATTGTGAAGCGGGCTTAAGGGTATCATTTACAATTCTAACAGCAGGTAGTCTCAGCAAGGGTTATCTTATAGAAGGACTGTAGAATGAATCATTACACTAAGCACGTTTTAGAAAATAGGTAATTTACGTTGCTTACTTAATTTTTTTCTTTAAAGAATATATTTGAAGGTATCGCTAATTAAACACCATAGCTCGATTAATTATCGAATCAAAATTTTGTTTAGGAAATGTTTACAAAATAAAATTAGAAATAATTTTGATTTAAAAACGTCTACAAGCAATAACTTTTAAATTAAATCAAAAACTAAACATGGTTATTTGGGTTGACTGATTATTACTTATTTTTAAATAAATCTAACCTACTAATTATTGTAAGTTATTTAAAAAAATCATTAAACTCTCTATTCATAATATTTAGTCCTTACAAAATGTATATTTTATGACGTTTCATTTTTTCTGTAGTTAATATAAAAAGTGAAAATAAAAACTAAGGCAATTCTTATTGTCAACGTATATATTTAGTTTTTTGACAAGAATTTATTACATAATTATAATTAAGATACCAAGTTATAGTTTAAAATTAAATGAAAACTTTTTTTTAAATAAAGGTATTACTATATAAATAAATATAAGAAATCAATAATGGGTGTGACCTCCATTATTATTGATACATTCTTGGAGGCGTCTGCTCATTGACGCTATCAAGGTATCAATATAATTAATATTAATCGTTTCCCATGCGTTATCAATGGCTGCAATTAGTGCATTATGGTTTACTGGTATAAAATTTGGCCCTTGTTGTCTTCGGATAACAGCAAGTATTCGAGCCCAAACATTTTCGATAATGTTAAAATCTGGGCTTTTTGCTGGCCAGGGTAACAGCTCTAAGTTATTTTCTCGAATCCAAGAATGTACTTACTTTACGAAACATTTTATACGGGTTAGAAATTAAAAACTTCATTAAACGATATAATACGTTAAAAAAAACGTTGAAAACTGGCAGATTGTACAACACAACACGCATCAGTAAATTGGAGTTGCCGCTACAAGTCATCTAACCGACTGAGCCATCTCCCGGAATTACACTATAGTATTGTCACTTCGTATACCAAATTAAAATATTTCTTTATTAAGTTTTACCAAAACAAAAAAATACCTAATGTCTAATGTTATGATTTATTTCACAAATTTAAAGAACCCTTTGTATATGAAATCTTCTGTATTGCATGCGAGTGTTCGTATTTTCTAGATCTAAACGTTCTGCTTCGTCTTGAATAGTACACGCAATCGCGAATACGCAAATGTTATGTGACTTGAATAACTTTTCCTACAAACAGAATTTAAAATAACCTACGTAAATGTACCAACATGAAGAAAAAAAAATTAAAATATAAGATTCTCTAAATGTAATATGATAACATATAAGTTTGTTGTAAAATCCCATTAAAACTTTCTAGACATTTGTTCAGCTTTTTTGGGTAATAATTTATCCTTTAAAGCTTCCGCTTTTTATATTAACTAAATCGGATCAATAACCTATGCATAATTAGAATGCTATAAATTCAATCCGAACTACATATACAGAATGTTCACGCCATAAATAAAACCGAACTCGAATAAACTGTTAAAAAAATGTCAAAGCTTTATAAATTTGCTGTGCAAACAAATGCCAAAAGTATACAAGCTAACAAGATTTTATCCCAGAGGTTTTTCCAGGGTTTGCGTTTGGTAAAATCAATATTATGATGCAGTGCATGTGAAATGTTTGAGAATTTTTAATGTATTTTGCAACTTATCTATAAAGATCACGTTATTTTCCTGATAAAGTAGTAAACGAAATAAAAAGGTTTTTCTCTACGTAAATGACTTTTTACGTGACTTGTAAACTTTAAAAAGGCAAAATAATTACTAGTCGTTAATAAGAATACGTTCATTATAAAAATTTTTAATTAAAAAACAAATTAACTTTGGTAGTAGTTATAAATTATATTTAAAAGTTCGCAGTCACATCTTTTAACTTTAACACACTTATTCTCCCTCGACTTCCAAACAGCACCAACAACTGCGTTGGTTATCTTTCTAAATTATCTACATTCAGGTGTATTTCCACCCAATTATCTAAAAGTATCAAATTATAAATATGTTTGGTATCATCAATCAAACTTTAAAATCAATCAAGACTGTATTTTTGTAAATACGGTGAATAGTCTTCCATTTTCAGTCCGAATTTTATCAAATTCAACAAGAAAGTACCGCAAGGGATTCATCAAGCGGAAACTAAATGTTAAAAATGTTTAAAGGAATCGACCGATGTAGCTTGTAATTTAGTTGAGAAATGAATCTTTGGTTTTTCTAAATTACTTTCAGAACGTAAACAGACTTGGCTTTTTAAATTACTTTTGTGTAATTTTTTTTATAATAAATAAGATAATTAGTATTGTCATTGTGGAATAACAAATAATTCAACGGGTTACTTTTTGTTGCTGTTTAAGCAATCAATAAAATTTTTCAACCTTTAGAATAACAATATATTATTCACTGTTGATGACCAAATTGTAAAGTTTTAATTGTTTGTTTAGCTCTTGATTGATTACAAATATTTTGATTTCGTATATATGTAAGCATCAACGTAATTTTACACACACGAAAATTTGAAAAAACATGATAGATGATTTCTACATAATTCAAATGAATGAATTTTCAAATTGAATATGTAGATTACTTAGGAGTTATTGTAATTTCATCAAATTAAAAAAAATACTAGACTTGTAATCCAATATTGAATATACAATTGATTAATTTTAATAATTTTATTAGCTTAGATATTTAATAAACTATATAGCGAGTGTTTTTGTTTTAAATTTGTTGGTAAATTTGTCCGACGGCCGTCCGTATGTAAACAAGATATAAACACGTCCGATTTTCATGAAACTTTGTACAAGGATTGATAATTCCGAAAATCTGAGTAGTTTTTTGGGCACAATCTATGTAGTCAAAAGAGTCGTTAACCTACACTAATTTTTGATTATTTGAAATATTTAGAAAAATATTCATTTTACACATTTTTGTTTCAAATAAAAGTTGTTTATAATTTAATCATACACATTTTTTGTTTAAATTATTTTTTGATCCGATAAGGAATTACTGAGATATAACAATCACGTGACCAATAAAAATGTTGGAAATTCTATTGCCTATAGCTTTTATTTGAAACATTTTTTTGTAAAACGCAATTTTATTTTCGCTCACCGGGGCGATGTGGAGTTCCGCGGTAAACGCTTGTTTTTTTAATGTGTTGAGTAGACTTTTTTCAGCATTGGTTAATCCATTTCTTCTTATTACAAATGTATGGGTGTTTCAAAAGTAATGATTAGCAGAAAATGGGTACATAAGGGACACAATTCTGCGATAAAAATTATTTTGGAGTTTTTCCATCTTAAGCTTGGTTATTATAAGTTATTATAGGGACTGTGCAGAGATGGTCAGAGAATCCAACAACCATTGATGACTACCTTTTGAAAAAAATGTTTTCAGAGGGGTGATCACTATTTTTGCATGAATAAATTTTATTATGAGCAGGAATGTCAAAACAAATTTTGTTTTCAAAATCATTCCTTTTGAAAAAAAAGTCATAATTTTTCTTTAGTTAAATTGTATACAATATACAAGATAAAAAAAATTGATGTTGATGTCTAGGGCTCTTTTTAAGAAATAAACTCACATCGAAAAACAAAATTTGATACGTTTTACCGTTTTCGAGTTATGGAACAAAAATGAAAATTTTAGGTTTTCAAAATTTTTAGTAACACTCTTATTTATAAAAATACTCAAAATCTGTAAACATCTTCTGAGATACTTTTTTAATTAGAATTCGTTTGAGGAATTTCTAATGAATGTAATGATTGTAATGAGTCCATAAATTGAAACCACGCGTTGTTTGATTTTCTAGGAACCGATTCATCCCACGATAATTTGAATTGCCAAAATTTTTGAATCATTAATTTCGCATTTATAATAAATCATTAACTTAAAAGATCTAATTTGTGAAGCGCAAGATAAAATTATCCTCTTTGTTACTTTTTCCTCAGAATTTTCGTTTATAATTTGTATAAAAATGACTCCGATCGCGGGTCCCACTGAAGACCTAACGTTTTTGACATTAGGATTTACCTAGGTTAATGTCAAAATATTCGCGTTTGGGTCGCGCAATATATCTCTTAAAACTATTGGATTGTTTGATAACCACTGGATGGGCGGGAGGACTTGATCTTTGATAAGTCCCTCTGAATTGAAATAGCTTCGTCAATGTTATATACCCCTGTTATTAGGCCGTCAACATAAAAATCATTTAAAATTATTAAGGCGGCCTTTGATTTAATTTTTTAGACTAACTGTTGCATGCACCGTGTGACAGGAAATAAAGCTGACACTGTACCATATGTTACGGTGTTTAATTGATAAATTTGAATAGGTTGACTTGAATCGTAACGCCATTTACTGCAATTGTATATCCTTTTTGTGTACTAATACTTGACGATACATTTTACTACTAATGTCCGCGGCTAAAACAATTTGATGTTTCCTGAATCTAACAATTATTAAAAATGAATAATCTTGTAATTGTGGACCCACCATTTGAATTTCATTTAAAGAAACCCCTGAGCTGGTCTTAGCGGATACATCAAACACTACCCCTAATTTTGTTATACAACTATTTTCTTTAAGAACAGCGCGATGCGAAAGGTGATATTGTTTTTCTACTCGTCTATTGTAATTCATATATTAGAGTTTTACAATCTGTACTCTAATGGAATTCATCACGAGACAAATTTTTATTACGATACAGATTTAGAACCAATAGAAATACACCGTTGTCTATTGAAAAAAGTCAAACATAAATTTAGCAAATTTGACAAAACCATAGTAGTAGTGCTCAATTATAAAATTAGGTTTCTATTTAACATTATGGGTTCGTAGAAAAAAATGTATGCAATTCGCATGTAATGACTATTAAGACACAAATGAGCAGTAATCCCGTTTTAATTGAGGATTGCGAAAAAATTATTTACTTGACCAAAAATTATTCAACCAAATAATGTTTTTTGCATAGTAGGAAGATCTCTTCCCAAACTAAATTGGCCTACTTATAAAGGTTTTCAAAAAATACTAGTACTAATCAGCATATCGATTTCATTTGATTCAAAAAAGTTAGGATCGGCCAAAACTAACCTGGTCGGAATGTATACGCTTGAGGGATCGAATGAATGAGTTGGTAAGTTTTGAATCATTTTTGAATTAACTAAACAGGAAATGTTTGCTTTAAATGCGTTGTGGCGTAAATGATTGACAGCATTAGTAATTGTAGACACATTTTTGATATTGTGTGAAATGCCCTGCTACTAAAGTGTTTTTTTACAGAATTCATTAGAAATGAAGTTGGATGCATGCAGTTGATAATTTTTGAACAATCAATGTATATAATAGAATCTGCGATGATTGATTAGAGACTTTCCAATTAGTCAATAATCATGTTAATGAGACAAGTTCCTTAGGTAAATGTGCAGCGTTTTTATTAGGAGAGCTATCATCTTGATTAGTCGCAATTTGTAATGGAGTATTGTGTTTAAAGTTGAAATGACTTTTCAAAAATGCAACATTTTACTTTTTTAACATATCTGCCAACACTATACTTTTGAAATTGCCCTTAAGCGTCATTATTGTAGACATAATTTGACTAAAACTTTCCCATTTAACCGGTTCTCTAGCTGTAATATTACAGATCCCAATACTGTCGTGACCAATTTAGGACACACTGTATAAACGCTTTGTTTTATGTTAAACTAATTCAACCACTTTTATATTAATGTGACTTCATTCATTCTAATTTCAATTCAAATCCAAAACAAACCCAATTTTGATTATCGCAATACGACCTACAACAATTACCACCCTTACATACAGGGTGTCCCACCGGAACGCCATCGATAGATTATAGAAAAACTGTACATGGGAAAAATTTGAAAATTTAGTAGTATACTAACATCGACGGGGGCAGTTCCGTTAAAATATTTTCAAGATGGTGACACTTTTGGTTATACCGGAAGTAAGTGTCAAGTTGCTTATTTTAAATGGAACACCCTATATATTTATTCTATTTTTGAATTTTGCCCAAAATTCTAGACACATTTTGTGTATAATGTCCTATACCTAAGTCTAACTGTTTTGGACTTATTTTAAATTTTATGTCAAAAATGACGTTTTCAATCCTAAACAAAATTAGAAAATTTTCCTATACTAATGCCTTTATTATTTAATTCAAATTTTGATAATAAATTAATACAGGGCGATAAAAAAAGGATTAAAATTAAATTCAAAAACACGTCAAAAGTCATTTTTTTTAATGCAAGCACCTTGTTTTTATAATTTTATCTTATTTAGCATCAAAAATAAGGTTGACTTTGTACAAGGTTGTCTATTCAAAAAATTCATAGTTTTCGAAATATTGGCAATTTAACTTTTTTTTTTGTTGCACAAATGCTATTGATTTCTTTTAATATGAATGGTTATTCCTAGTTGGTCATGATGGCGTTAGAAAACAATTATCTGTCAAGGATATGTCAAACTGTGTGTATCAAACTAAGAAATACCAACAGTTAACTGTGCCGACTGTGAGTGTTAAAGTGCATATCGCTATCAAAGCGATAACTTATTATGCTTGAAACACACGTGTGTCGATAAAGCCTGCTACAAGGAAACCTATTTGAATTAAATAATAAAGGCATTAGTATAGGAAAATTTTATAATTTTGTTTAGGATTGAAAACGTCATTTTTGACATAAAATTTAAAATAAGTCCAAAACAGTTAGACTTAGGTATAGGACATTATACAAATGTGTCTAGAATTTTGGGCAAAATTCAAAAATAGAATAATATATAGGGTGTTCCATTTAAAATAAGCAAGTTGACACATACTTCCGGTATAACCGAAAGTGTCACCATCTTGAAAATATTTTAGCGGAACTGCCCCCGTCGATGTTAGTATACTACCAAATTTTCAAATTTTTCCCATGTACAGTTTTTCTATAATCTATCGACGGCGTTCCCGGTGGGACACCCTGTATAAATACTAAAAAATATGTTTTTAAGTTTTTAAGATAATTTTAAAATACTGTACACCCGCCTTTTAAACACATCCTCAAGTTTTGGTTGATAAATTTAATGTAAATATTTCCTCGTGCAACGAAAATTTCATTTAATCGACAAATTCATTATCGTAAAGCAGTGCTACAATTTCCTTGAGTGTTAAATATTGCTTAAATTATAAAGTAAATAAACGTAAATTCTTGTCAACTAAATCTCAGAAACGTTAAAAGACGAGAGTCGTCTTACTAATTTGTAAAAACACTTAGGTGTTTTCTCGCTTTCTCTTTAGATACCTGAAATATTAAATGTAATGTTTTAGTTGTTACATATGATTATCATACATTTCCTATAATCAATAATCAAATTAAAATAATTATAACTATGTGAATATTTAATTAAACTGTTTTAAAATCTTAAGTAAATAGTGTTCGTCATTACTACATGCTATATAAAAATATTGTATCAACATACTTATACTACACTTTAGCACTAATCATACTTTTTTAGTTATGACGTCAGTCTGTGTTTTAATTAATTATTCAATTTATTGGTAAAAAATAATGAAGGATTTAATTAAAATCTCATAAAATGCTAATAATGCAATACTAACATTCTGGATTAATTTTTATTTACAGATTAGATATATTCTAAAACACCGTGCGAGAATATTCTCGCATTTGTTACGGAAAGAACATAGGTACGACTATCTCGTAGCTGTTAACAAAACGTTGCGCTTGGGGACAATTGTTACAAACAATTTCATTAACAATGCTTCATTGTAGTAATATCGGGTATAAATGACACAATTTAATTTTTAAGTTCTAGTATAAATCATTTTTAAACACATAAACGTAAAATCAACTTTTAAAAATTTAACCTCCAAATATTCGAATGTTGTGAAATATAAAGAACCCACAATTAGAGACAATGATGATAATTTTAAAGCAGATACACCCACATTTACAGCCATATCCAACATATTGTAGTATCCTCGATTTAAACGTGTTTTAATAATACTTGATCTTTATGTGTAATGTTGGTTGCAGGCTCTTTGGTTCTTTGTTTGTAGGTAATTTAAACACCACCGAAGAGAAAAAGAGTAAGTGCGGGGGATTGGGGGGAAGAGAGAAGATAGAGTGGCAACTAGATGTAAAAAGTAATAGAAGTTAGGGTGTGGTTTTTCGTGTTTGCAGGTAATCTTTTATTTATTTGATTTGCAATTAAATTAGATAGTTGGCGTTACATTTTTTATGTAGGGGCGAGTTTCTATTTAGATGATTTTCCTTTGTGTAAAAGACAAAGAAAAATCTTGACATGTTATTGCGCAATAACTAAATAATCTTGAAAAGCCAAAATAACAATAAAAGAGTAACAAAGTTTAAGTTCTATTCGAGTAGAAGTTATGTTTCCTTGATTTGTTATCGTATTGTGATCAAAACTTACAATACTAAGTAATGTTTTAATTTGTGAATATTAAACCTTTACCTTTAAAGTTACGTTATGCTTAAATGTTATGAATTTCTCTATTTGAATGAACTAACACTTTTACCTGTGCTTCTAACTGCAACAGGATAATTCATATAATTTGAGTACAGGCTGACGTTTGAATTTGATGACTGGTATTTGTACACATAACTGTGTAGTGCTGGTCTAATACACTAAGATATTGACTATTATCGGAAGTCTGTAGTCCTGATTTTGCAGTTATGAAACAATGCAACTTTAGCCATGATCCCGTGAACCCAGGGACTTGGTACCTTCGGGTGGCATCCCGACTCTAACATTCTTCAGTTTTGCTTAGATGTTGTCTGCGGTTATGTCTTTTATGAGTGAAGGTATTGTAAAGGTATAGTGTAATTTTATAAAGTTGGTTATTTATCAGTAAGCAATAGCAATATGTGGATATCGAGTCGAAGTAAGTTTCTGAGTGTGCGCCTCCCTGTTATGTATAAAAAACAAAACGTTGAACCATTTACCCGGTATTTATTTAAAGGAAACAACTTTCCATTAAAGGTACACAAGCTTTCATGAATAATATCGTTTTGTATTAAACATCGAACAGTGGCGGCTTGTCCATAGGGTCATTTGGTCAATGACCTCCCAAAAATTTTGACAATATATAAAAAGATATTAATTATTACGTGTTTTATTAAAATAGGTAATTTACTCGCAAAAGTCGCAAGTATAACTTAACTTAAAATTTATCGGCCGTCGTTCGTAATTCATCCTCTTCAACCTTGGGCTGGCGGTTTGAATTGTCCTCATTGAATTAGATCTACCCGGAAAAACTCGAAAAACGTGCAGCGCCCGAATAAACGCGAACGTCCGAAGCAATAATCAACTTTGGGTCATAAGCCGGGTCCCGCAGTTTACGTTGGCTTCGAATAGGGTGTACATCTACGCTCGATTTTTGCGTGTTCTAAATCAATTTAAGAATTTATATTGATATTTTTTACTGTTGATGTTGTTTTGTAAAAATACTATTTTTGGTTCGCGTGTGCATGCGCTATTATAGAAAATGTCGGTAGTGCAGAAAATTAAACAACTAAAAAGTGCTAACAAACTTAATTTTACAAAATTAGTTAAGTTCAAGGCAAATGGTCGTCCTTTGCCACAACTAAGTTTACGACAAACTAGCAAAGACAAAAATAAAGATGTTCATCGAAACTTTCGCAACGTAATGTACGATTTAGCTGACTGGATATGTGTTTGTGAAGTATCAAACGTATTTTACTGTTTTGTTTGTTTATTATTTTCTAAAGACTCGTCAGACTCGCTATGGTGCAAATCCGGTGTAAGCGATTTAAAACATTTAAAAGAGAAAATAAAAAAAACATGCTTCGTCTGCAGAACACATGAAATGCTCGGTAAATTTTGCAACCGTAGGAAATGTTGATATTCGTACACAGCTAGACAATGCTTATAGAAAATCCCTTAGAGATTTTAATGAAAATGTTTCAAAAAATCGCTATATTTTGAACAAAATTGTAGATTGTATAAAATTTTGCGGTGCATTTGAGTTATTTATATTTTTTAAATATGCCCATTTTTAAATTAATTTTTGACCTCCCAGTATGATTGACCATAAGCCGCCACTGACATCGAACAATATTTTAACGTCTTAAGACTTACTAGACGCATCCGGATATTTTAGTCCGACAATTGAAATATACAATGTGTGACTAGTTTTAGCCTTATTGTATTGCTATGATGTTAATTCTAATTTGATTAGACAATGATAGAAACAGCATAAACAGTGAAGTTTTCTCCCATGCTCTTTCTTCACCGATACGACGCCGAGCATGGTTAAAGGTGAACTTTGTAAGGAAAATAAATATTATGTGACTTTTATTTTTGAACCAACCTTATTCCTCCTCCCACCGAAAGTAAATCAGTGTATTGACGTCCTTACATAACGTAGGTGTTGAATTCATCTAGGTTTTATTTTTGTAAGATGGTAACATTTTACGCGGTCAATTTAAGAATAGGTACTGTTACACCACAATATACAAACTTTAAACTGATAAAACACAAGAGGTATTATAAACAAGCTGCAGCACAAACTTTAGATAAAATAAGGTTTTAGTAAAGTTTATTATTTAACGTACATTACACTACATATATTATTTACATGAATTATTTGCTTGTTCAGCGCGGTGCTGATGGAAGCGACAAATTTATGTTCGAAGTACTTCGATACTGTGCGTGTAACTAACTATAGCTTACTAGGTACTGGACACCATACTACAACTGTAGTTCTTGCCTTTTTTATGTTGGCCAACCCACAACATTTATATGCGTTTAGTAGATTGTTAGTTTATTGTTATTCAACAAGGTCGCGTGAAGTTATCTTTTCCGGATTGTCAGCGTTTATGCGTTTATGTTTGATGTAATGCTGACGGTTTTTGTCTGTGTTCCGCGTTCATCGGAAATTGTGTTTCCTAATGCGGAAATTATTTATTTGTGATAGGGTTGGCTGGCAACCCCATATGAGTTGGTCCTTAGTCGATTGCCGATCCGCGATAAGGTGTGCTGTGGGCTGACAGGCAAACATAGGCAAAATTTTTGTGTGTTGTGTGTTCATTTCAGACGGCCGAAAAACTCGCCTACCGGATCTTGTGATCGTGTGCGACGTTCTTGTAGGGGCGGCGTCTTGTGCCTTTCGCACATCGGTAGTACATGTAGTTGTTGGGTTTGTCGGTGGTTGCCGTCTGTGTAAGATGGTTTGATGCGGTCGATGGAGACTGTTGCTTCGCGGTTCCTTATCTGTAATGTTATCGTTCTGTAAAATTTGTCAAGCGGCTATTTAGCTGCGTCGCAGCGGTTTGCAAATTCTTGAATACGAATGTGCTTGGTTTCGAGTGATTGGTTCCAGCTGTTGGGCTTAATTCTGTGAAATGGTCCCTGATGTTCTTTATGAAGTTAATAGGATCTGCTGTGGATGTCTGTTTGGGTACTAGGAATTCTCCGGGAAGTCTAATTGTGTCGCCGTATATCAGTTTGGCTGGGGCGTTTCCACGGTCAGAATTTTAATTAGAAGTCGCACCCTATTTAAACAACATAGAGTTGCCTTTTGAATAGCCTGTTCCGATGCGATTTACTTTTCACCATTTTTTTCTTTTTTAATCAAAGCCCGGGACTTCGATTGTTGGATCATCAATGAGATGTTTATTGAAAACACCAATTCCAGGCCATACTTTTTTTACTCTTTAACTTCAGAAAAAGCCGTAATTAAGTAGTCTGGCAATCATACAGGACTTCGCAATTTAATCTTTTAGCTGGAGGATTCTCAATATCATTCCAAATTGGTTTTTGTTAAGTTGGCATTTATCCCATGCTCGTTTTAACGCAGCTTTTCGTCGAATGCAGCTGTACGAAGTGTCTTTGCATCTGCTCCCCAAGTTGATCCAGCTAATTTTTGAATGACATTATTTCTTGTTTTTGTTTTTTGTTTACCTTTTCCTAAATTAAAAACGTATCTAGAGTTACTCCTAGATAAACTAGGTGAAAATTATGGTTTAACTTTTGAGTTATTAAAGATAAAGATAACAGTTTTCTACTTTTTTCTCTATTACTTAAATGAAAACAAAAACCTCTGCCTTTTTAAGGTGGGGGCTGAATCACCATTTTTAAAATAATTTTCCATAATACGCAAATCATCGGATAGCTTTCTTTCAAAATTCTTTTAAAAATCTAAATTTACTGCTATTATCTTCAACAAAACTTTAAACTTGCGATTAGATAACATATTTTCAATTAAAGAAATAATTTTGAAACAAGAAATAACGTTAATCAATTTAAAAAGTAAACCATCTTTTCACACGGTATCGTATGTAGCAGTAAGTCAAAAAAGACAACTCCAATTGAATTTTTCTGAAATCCAGCTTCGATGTGCGTTGTTAATGCCAATACTTCATCACGACAACTTTTCTACCATATCGAAATCCTGTTTGTTCAATTGGTAATTTCTCCTCAATTAATGGATTAATTCTCTAAAAAAATCAATCGTTTCAAAACCTTATAAATTACACTTAACAAATTTATTGGACGATAAGAAGTGTGATCTGTAGGAGACTTATTTTTCTTTAAAATTGCCACAACTTTACATTTTTTTAAAATCTGTATTATATTACCTACCTGTACTGTAAATATTATTGAGAAACATAAGTAGCCACTTCAAAGAGTAATTTTCAAATTTTTTTTGAAATTCTGGATGTATTCCACCAAACCAGGCAGATTTCTTTGATTTTGTGTTTTTTCATGTAAGCTTTAGATCTTCTACAGTAAAAGGTCTAAACATCTCTTCTGAGATAGGTGTAGATATTCTTTTCTTGTGTAGACACTTTTTCATCTTTGAGTTTTCTCTACTATTATTGAGTTTGAAACATTAACCAATCGAGAAGCAATAGAATTGGAAAAATTTTTGTATTTGTTTTAGCAGATTGATTTGTAGAACCTAATTTATTTAAAAGTGTCCAGCTTTTACGACTTGAATGTACGAAATTAATATTTTCCATTTTTCTTTTCTTCCATTATTTAGAGATGACAGTTCCGTAACCCTAGTTTCTATATTGAATTTTCTAGTTATGATTTGTACAATATGTTTGTTTTAGTCAACCAACATGGGACATATTCCTTTCGAAAACCACGTGGAATTGATTTTTTTGCTGCACATTTAACAGCACCTTCAAACCTAAAATAATTATCAAAAACCGGGGGCATCCATCTAAGAATAGAATCGAGAGATGTTCTATAGTTTATGTAAATAGCTTTTAAAAATTCCATCTTAGTTTTCCTAAATATTTTGCAAACGGAATTTGATATTGATGTCTTTTGGATCGTATACTAAATGTAGGTTTTGAAACTCCATCCACTTTTTTAACGTTATTCCATTGGTATCGTTGTCTTTGTAGCCCCATAATGTGTTATGGCAATTAAAGTCACTATTATATTCACATGCATGAGGAAAAATGACCTTAAAACTTTCTGGGCAAGCTATTGGAGGAGGTTTGTAAATATTTACTACATGTAAATTTCCTATTTTAGTAGCTATAACAAACTTCATCGTTTGACCCAAAACGGCGTCCACCCAGCCATTTCTTTAAGTTTGGAAACAGGACAAAGTTGCTGGCTGCAAGATCTGGAGAATACGGTGTGTGGTCGACCAATTCGTAGCCCAATTCGTGTAATTTTGCCATGGCGAATGCCAACTTGGGCCGGTGCGTAGTCTTGGTGAAAGAGCACTTTTTTACGGGCCAAACCTGGACGTTTTTGGCGCATTTCGGTATCAAAGCGGTCCAATAATGCTGCGTAGTAAAGCGCCAGTGAGTGTTTTTCCTTTTTCCAAGTAGTCAATATGAATTATGTCTTTCACATCCCAGAAAACAGTCACTTTACCGGCCGACCGAGTGGTCTTTGCCTTTTTCAGCGGTCCTTCGCCGCTCTTACGCCACTGTTTTGACTGTTCTTTGGTTTCTGATGTGTAGTAATGCACCCAGGTTTCATCAACGGTAACAAATCGGCGAAAAAAATCCTTCCGATCTTGCTGGATCTGCTCCAAAAACTTTTGCGCTGTCATCACACGTTGGCGCTTTTGATCGATTGTCAGTAAACGCGGCACCCATAGCGCGTAAAGCTTTTTCATTTCTAAATGTTAGTGTACGATGTTCAAAACACGTTCACATGAAATGTTTGAAGCCTCAGCTATCTCACAGCGCTTGATTCGACGGATTGCCATAATCCTATCGTGCACTTTATTGATCATTTCTGGCCTAGTGACCTCAATTGGCCTCCCGGTAGATGGTTCATCAAAGACACTCGTATGACCACGAACAAATTCAGCTTTCCTTTACTGTTACTAACGATGGTGCAGACTCGCCATAAACTTCATTCAACTCGGCTTTGATTTGTGCATTGGTTTTTCCTTTTTTGTGAAAGAACTTAATCACCGAACGATATTCGACTTTTTCCATTTTAAAGAAAAACACAAACGTTGTTTGCTTCTGGCGTCTGTAAAAACCAAACTAATAGATTGTTTTGTTTGAAATTTTGACAAACATCATGTATTGGATAGCAAATGTTAAAACCAAGAGGAATTCGTTTTCAAGTAACGCCATCTGTCAACGGCTATATCATTTCCAAACTGCCTTCGCAGATTTATTTTGATTTCACAACAGACAAACAAACATTGCACCGTGCTTTGGTAACAAAAGTAAGGGCGTTTTTCAAAACACAAGACCGGGTTCGGCACCGGGGAGTTTCTAAACTGATCGATTTTGTTATAGTACCTACAATTTACCGATAAATTAAGCAGTTGAGCGCTAGATCGAAACCGGTGCCGCACCGGAACTACCGTGTTTTTAAGTTGGAACTTCGGTGAATTATTGCGGTTAACCTTACTTTTGCTTTACTAGCTTACTTATTTGCAGTATAAATTTGGCCCGTATTCGCCGCAACTTTTAAATGTTAAAAGTACTTTTAGAAGTAGTTTTAAAATTCATTTTAAATTTGAGTTATTCACCGCTATGTTTAAACTCGAAAATTACTTTAGTAACTGATAAGGAACTGTGCATATTTAAACATGGTCAGGTGTATATTTAATGTTAAAAGTAATTTTTAGTAAAACTAGTTTTAGAGATAAATTTAAAAACATCGGTGATTTCGGTTCATTATGTTTAGAATATTAATAGGTATTTTAAAAATGGGTAAAATTCGAAAATCACCGCTCACCGCAAATAATAGCCTAATCAGCTGATATAACTAGTCATTATACATGCTTGAAATATTTTTCAGATCCGCTTTTATTAACAAAAACTATTTTCCTAAAAATGTAGTTTTATCAATTTCAGAGATATAACCGGTTACATAATCAAAAAAGAAAAAAAATAATGGGTGTTACATTAAAAAAATTATCAAAAAAATACACGAATACATCAGCCATTAAAAATATAAATGGACGTATCATAGAATTTTTTGAAAATATATTTATAGAGGAAATAAGAAATGTAGTCCATATTATATGTACAGGGTGTCCTATTTTCGATGTAATTGGGGGGTTTCAGGTATTTCGAATTTTTGAGACAAATTCCATGGTCTAAACAGCACTTTGATATCTCGACTCGTTTGGGAGATATAGAGTGTATATAAAAAAATGCACAAAAAATGTTTTGGTTAAAATAAAAAATATTCACGAACAAAAAAGTTATGAAGCTTTAAAGAGAACGGCATAAAACGCAAAACACTCTGTATCTCCCAAACGATTCGAGATATCGAAATGCTGTTTAGCCAATTGAATTTGTCTCAAAAATCTGGCCTAGGGTCCCGACCACGGTTTTTCCCTATCAATTCGCGAAATACCTGAAACCCCCAATTACATCCAAAATAGGACACCCTGTACACAGTGTACAAGTAAAAGCATGTGTAATAAAACCAAAACTAAAGTATTGGATTGTACATAATTTTTATAATCCAGAAATTTTCGTATGCAATTTAAAAGGGAAAATGAAATTACTATTTGTTTGTTGATAGCTCTCGTGTTTAGGTTTTATGTTTGATGACATATTCATAATCCTTATTAATCCTACACGTCCGATAATCTTCGATGACGAGTATACTTGTATCGGATTATCACGATTATACTCTAAACATAATTGCCCAAAGCAAAAATGTTTCAACTTTAATTTGAGTGTAAATACTCTAATAATAATTAGAGCATTTTAGTTTAATTGAAACGTTATACACACGGAAACATCATTAGTCAAACCAAATGTAATACTTTAATCTATTGAAAAGTGTCTTTCAAAAAATGTTATTCAATGCGAATAAAATTAATTATTCAAAATAAGTACAAGCATTGATTATATGGTACAAGTTACTTTCATCGCATGCACAAATACTAAGGTTCTTTTTATTTCTGCACGTATCGTGAGCTACATTTTTATCTGGAACCAAGTTGGTGTTAAATTTAGAAATATTTTATGTCTCACATTTGATGCCATCCGCATGACAATAAATTATATAAAACTGCTTAGAAACTGAGAAACGATTCAACTTGCAACAAGCTATGAAAGAAAAACGAAATACTGTCACTATAAAGCATACTTCCTTCCAATTAGCATAAGAAATAAGACAATACTATTTCACAAAAGTGTGATTGTAAACAGTGGTTGTAAAAATAGTTTATAAATGTATTCATAATAACTTAACTTTTTCGTTCAAAGAACTAAAACTTTTCATTAAAGTACATAATGTATTTTCTTTTATTTAAAATCACAAACGTTGTTCTGATTGATTCTTAGTAAAGAAGCATCATGTACAAAGAATTTTTCCAACGAGTAAATACATTTTTGTACGAAATATTGTACGTCGGTTCAAAATTGTTTTCTAACATGCATCATTCAAATGTATAGTACGGCAATTTCTTTTGTGTATTCTCTATAACATTGTTCTTTTTATTGAATAAGAGTATCTCAAATCGATTCAATAGCTAATTTTTTTCTTTCCCGAATACTTATCGTTTTTTATGTTCAGTACAACTTACAGTTTATTTTTATTTAAAAAAAATTCTGTTCATTAAAAACGGGGAGTAAATTAAAATACAATTATCAAGTTGGGCTGTATAATACAATTATCATTTTAATTCAGGTAGTAAATGTATATTAAAGTACTTTTTCTGTTCGAATTATTTTTATAATGTGGTTCACACTTAACTAATTTTAAGGATTGCAATTAAATTAACTTTTAGCATGTTTTAAGAGCAGTTAAATAAAAATATTCTTCTTAATTATTTCTAAATCTCCTATATATTCTTCAATTATAGATACTTCCATAAAGCAGGGCTTCCTTTGTAGGAGTTTTTGATATTGGTGAGGATGATCAAAACACCATTATCTAGTTTTTTGCCGACGTTTCGACCAGTCTTTATTAAGGCATCTAACTAAGAATCTTTTAATAACAATTTTTAAAATTCAAGAAAGGTTTAACCGGACAGTGTATTTTATTTACTTAGAGTTGGTAGCGCCAAATGTCATTTGTACTTTTTGTACATCATGAAGTGTAATAAGAATAACTTTTAAATTATTAGCGTTTCGTTCATTTATAGTTCATTTAACATTATTTATTAAACACACAATTATTATATACATTATTAGTTACAAGTAAAATGTGTCTTGCGACATCTCGTGTTAAAATGGACACGTGTAAATAGTATAAACTAAGTAAATGCCAACAGTTAACTGTAAAGACTAGTGTACGTTAAAGTGCACGGCGCCATCTAAGCGATGGTTTTAATGCTTAAAACAACACGTGAGTCGATAAAGCCAAGATAACTTGTACAGAAGCATACACGCACGAAAGAACACCTGATGCAGCATTCCGCTCTTATTATGAGCTCATCAGAGGTGTATACTCACGTGCGGTATACAACTGTACAAGACGGTGGATTAGTTACAGTGAAACCACTCGAATTTACATTAACACCAGATAAACTTTGGTTTTCCGCTGTGTTTTTGATTATCATTGCTGTGACCTGTACCTATGCCTATAACGTAATCAAGATGTGGTTTTGATGAAGTAAAGCAACCAGGTAAACTTAAATCAGCCTGTTGAGATTCAAACATTTGTGCAACTTAAGTTTTTTTTAAGGAAACGTCAACATAGCCCTCCGTTGCAGTAGAGAATTTTCAACCTCCATGTTGTTTTATCGTCAACAAATCACCACCTTGATTGGCTATATGAGACGCACTTGACCTTCTAAAACAATGCCCGGTGAAAAGTGCTGGGTTTGGTAATCTTAGAAAAGTCGCAATATTTCTGGACACTTTTCCCATAGTATTAATCCCAATGGGACTATTGACACAACATTCATTACAATAAGTTAGGAAAAAACGCTTGTGTGTTACTTTGTTGGCCTCAAGGAACTATATTTTTAATTAAATTAATCCAATTTGAATTAGTTATTAAGAACTGTCTTGGAATGTTGGTTTTTGTTTTAGGCACCGAAACAACAATGCAATCGGTTATAATTTCATTGTTATCCACATACATGTTAGCTAGTTCTTCGCGCCTACATGCTCCACTGTAACCCATTATCAAAACAATCTGAAATTATTTAATTATTATATACAATAAATGACAAAAAAATTTACACTTGCTTTCATTGCCAAATATGTTTTATTATCGGCTTTGTTAATGAATTCATTAATGTCATTTTCTTCTAAAATTTGGGACTTTTAGGTACATATCCTTCTGACGAACGTTTTAAAAAAGCCTGCAACTTCTTATATTTCTTACATCTTTATGTATAGATAAGCATGACCGCAACATAGAGTAGGTATTCCACATAGAGGAAGATTTATACTTTTTACTTTCCACTTGAAAGTATGCAAGTAAAATATTCTCCGAAATAGCTTCTATATTGTTTTCGATGCACTACTTTTGAAATTTCAGGTAACGTGCTTCATATTGGAATCGAGACTTGTTTGGCAGTAAATTATGTACAACTTCTTGTGCAATTTCTCGAATTTCAGGAGGGGTTAAGGAAATATCTTCATTCATGATTTTACAGTGATGCACAAGTAAACACATAAAATGAAGAAATTTGAAGTATTAAATTAAATTTTGCACAGCCCTCTAAAATTGTTTTATTTAAAAAGTTGCCAACTACTTGAAAAAAAACCTAATATTGAATTTTTTACTTTTAAGTAAAGTAATTGTCGTTAAATATAAAAAAATAGTATAAAGCACTTGTTACAGAGGGTTATTCTAACACTCATTCGTTCCTCCATATGCCTTGTGTAACGTGTTTAATATACTATACTACTACAGTGATTTAAAAAATTTTTGTAATGTAATCGGCCGACGAAAAAACGAAAAAACAACAAGTAGACCTAAAAGACCCAAACAGTAGTACTATACAGAGTGTTCAACTCTATTTCACATAAAATATCTTCGACCATATTATGTAGATGATAGAAACGCTTAAGATAAAAACTAACTTTATTGGAATGTGCTTCAAAACACAAAGTTTTTATTGCAGGTTTTGATGTATTATTTGATTATCATATTTAACCTACTCTCATAACAATTAAAAACGATTATACAAGTAGAACAAATACATTTAACTTATATTGTCCACGACCATTGAAACGTAACGTCATTCAAATATAACTGCAGTGATGGTGGAGGTAAGTGTTATAAAGAGTCTTGGGCGCCAGTACGTCAACCACTTGAATCTTTTATTCCGCTGATCAGGACCTACACTACTACTATAGAAAATCAAAAAAAGCGAGTAGAATCTATTAATTCTGAAATCATTTTTAATAGTAGAAAGAAACAAATTTCGCTCTTGGATAGAATATTGTTTCTTCTTGGTTTTGCTGTATTTTCATCTAATAACAAAAACAGAGTAAATATTCTGTAATTACACTCAATGAAATAATTAGCCGTGATTTTCTGAACTGTTAGTATCAAATGTAAATGCAACTTTTATTCGCTTTGAGGGAAGTGTTAATATAAATTTTACAAAATGACTCAAAAATCGACTGAATCAGATAGTCGTGAACAAAACACGGTCGTTACTCCATTAGGAAAATTCGATGTACTCGTGGTTCCTCACGTTCGCTGACGCTCGCGTTCAGAAGCTTCCATCCGTATCGAATTTTCATTCTAATCTTGTTACAGAATCTACTATATTAATATTATCGTATATCAACAATAGTCCTGATAAGGGATGATTAAAACACCATGTCCAGTCTTTTACCGACGTTTCGAAAAGCGTTGGTCAGTCTTTATCAAGGTCAACGTTAGTCGAAAGACATGGTGTTTTAATCATCCCTCACCAGTACTACTCCGACAAAGAAAGTCTCACTGTTTGGGAATATCTACAATTAAAATAATATATAGGAAATCTAGAAATAACTAAAATATATTGTCGCTACCATAGGCAAATAATCTGACAAAATTTTATTATCTTTCATGGTGATAACTACTAAAATGGGTAAGTAAACTATTTTAGTTATTTTATTTATACATTTACTTTTCTTCTTTTCAAGTGTCTGTTTTACTGAAAGAGTAATTAGTATCAATATAACAATAGGTTGTGAAATGGTTTTAAACAAACGTGTCTATAAGAAGTTTAGAAAAGAACAAAGAAAGCGATTTTCAAAACGGATATATAGCTCTAAGAGAGGAGTAGACTTTTTTAATTGTAGCAGACACATGGCTTTTGAATCTTAAACATCCAAAGCAATTCCAGATTGTTACCTAAATGTATAATGAGATTAGATTTCTGATAAAATATAACTGCGAGTCATCGGCATATAAATGCAATTTATATACTTTTAGACATTGTTACATGCCAACAAACGTTAACAAATTTTTTTTCAAAAACGTAACGTAAATAGGGAAATTGCACCCGAGCTCAGAATGCAAGGTGGATTGCAGGAAGAAAATATTAATATTTTTCATTTGTTACTTTTTGCATTGTTTAAAAAACTCTAAATATCAGTAAAGCAAAATTCAAAATGTATTACTTTTAAACCATCTCCCCAAAAAAATATATAATCTCTGTTACTACCTTTAGCAGTCATTA
This sequence comes from Abscondita cerata, assembly GCA_030710515.1. Taxonomy (NCBI): domain Eukaryota; kingdom Metazoa; phylum Arthropoda; class Insecta; order Coleoptera; family Lampyridae; genus Abscondita; species Abscondita cerata. The sequence continues at coordinate 76,194 of JALBCR010001034.1, forward strand.
CTCTAGTTTGCTTGAAATATCTAAAATGTATGATCATAGATGGAGTTAGGTCTGTGAACTCTGTCAGTCATTCTTTTTCGAATCTATTTCTGATACTGGGTCACAAAACGTCATTCCTCTGGCGTCATTCCTCTGGCTGGTTGAGATCCGGAGGACTGATGACCAGCCCAGAGAAATGTTCGGTTGTAAGTTTTTCCAATTTAAGGTAAGAATGGCACTATCGTGAGAAGAGAAACTAAAGCCCAAACGGAAAGCTGAGAGAAAGGAGATATGAAAGGTTAAAAAGTGACCCAGTAGGAATAGAAAAACTAAAGATGAAAGAGAAATGGCAGTATTTAAAAAATAAGAAAAAAGTGGTGCAAACCGATTAGTGAAATGAGTAGACGAGGTCAGCCAATGAAAAGAAAACAGTGGGCTATAAATTTTGCAAAATACCGAGAAAAGCAAAGAATCAATAAACAAGCTGATAATTGTTTAAAATAAAACACGCCATCCGATTCTCCCTATGCCTCTCCTTTTGAAGGATGCAGATCCTAGCACAGTCAGAAAGCGTCTCCTGTTTGGGAAGTCATTGCTGATCAACTTAAAGATAACTACAAAAGCTTTAATAGTAACAAAGGGAAACTGCAGTTTAAAAATGTATTAACAAGAAAAGTTGTTAGGAAGTATCGTGTTACAAATGACATAAGGAAAATTGTAAAAGGCGGCCGGCTACAGATACCCAAGAGCAATCTTGAGAATTGGAAGAAAAAAAACGTAATTCGGAAATTTCTGGAATCAGATTTAAACAGTAAGCTTTGCTTTGGAAAAAAAGGCAACTGTTCAAAAAATGGACAAATAAAATAAAAAAGATATTTCTTGCACTCCTTACTTATGAAACAATCAAGAGCGCACGTAAAGCAGGCAACGAAACCCTGTTATCCCGAACATGTGTTTCAAAAACTACCAAAAAACACTCTACATTAGAAGCTATCCACGAACAATTTGTTGATTTACTTACATTGTTCGTTATCTAGAATGCAATTTACGCACATTTTATTTGTTGTAAATGTTGTAAAACGATGCAAATCTTGAAATAAAAGTTTGACAATTAAATAGGTTAACTAGATGTTAGATGACAAGTGTATACATGATGTGCATATGCGTATAGCCACAGCTTACTATGTAGTTAAATTTTATAATTTACATATTACAATAATAGAGATTTGAAATTGCAATCGTAGAAAAAGATCGTGCAAAATAGCATACGCAACTTGTGCGTAAACAGTATTTGGGAATTCGTGCACTCATTCCCGAAAGAATCTGTTTCCGCACATGTTACGTAAATAACTATTAGCGATACCTTACAAAATTTACACAACAAGTTTCAGGTTCGTCATCCAGATACCAATGTTAGCTACTCATTTTGGTGTAAAAATCGGCCATTTGATATTGTTGCGCGAAAAGCATCTGCAAGAGATACTTGCGGTTGGACCGTATGCGTCAATATTGTACTATTATTTCAGTCTCTAACTCGACTCAATGTTATTACGGAAAAGAACTTGAATAAAGTAATTTTGTCTTTTTGTTGTAACGAAAAAACTGAAAAATGCTATTTGCGGAAATACGATAGATGTAGTTCGATGGAAATATCATATAGTGAATTCAATGTTATGGAGTACTGCTGCTACTTTAAATGGATGGCAGCAAAAAGCACCTATGTTGACAAAACAACCTAGAAAAAAAAACAGGTTTTAAAGCCAATAAAGAAGAAACTTGACTGTCAGGTTTCTGATATTATCGCCGACTTGAAACAAAGCATCATACCATTTCTGAAGCATAAAGGTAGATTTTTACATCAGTACAAGCAACTTACCAAACTCAAAAAAATCTTCACGTTACCGATGCGGTTATACACATGGATTATAGTGAGAACTATAACATGAAATATGCAGAAGAAATAGAAGCATTTCACTTCAAGAAAACAAATATCTATGCATACTGCGTCATATATACAAAACAAAGTGAGGTAAAACAAGAATGCTTTTGCACTTTATCAGAATCGCTTTTACATAATGCTCCGGCAATTTGGGCCCATTTAAACCCAATAATACAGTACATAACAAACTTTTATCATACAGTTAATATACTTCACCTTATTAGTGACTCCACAGCAACTCAATACAGAAATAAAACAATGTTTTATTTTCTGGCGATCGAGCTACCAAAATTGCACCCAAAAATTAAAAAGCACCTGATGGGATAGGCGGAGTTACTAAAAGGACATTAGATAGATTGGTTGCTCAAGGATCAGATATCAAATGTCCGAAAAAATAAACAATGTTTCGTTACAAACTCTTAGAGGAACAATAAGAGTCCACCAAATAAAAAAGGAGGACTGTAAAAGAAATAGCATCAAATTAAACTTTTACAAACTTAGCACTTTCCTAAACGAAAAAAAAATACTTTATTGGTTTCCTTGAATTTGACAAAAGTATTTATGAACTATCTATTGACACGTCTAGCGATGATGACATTCCCTTAAACAGATATAGCAGCTGTTCTACCAAAGCTCAAAATAAACTGAGTTATGAGGACGTTAATTCTAATGAAGACCAAAAAGGTGAAAAGTAACATCTACGAGGATATATTGAAAAATTCCTAACCTACTATAGAACCAAACAAAATTTCATTGTCAAAATATTTTATTACTCAATATATTCTCCTCTTAATTGGATACATTTATTACAGCGAACCTGCAACGTCTCTAGACCTTTCAAAAAAAATGTTTCTTCTTGCTCTGCAAACCAGACCTCCACAGCTTCTATTACCTCCTTGTTGGAAGAAAATGTACGACCTTTTAAACTTTTTTCAGTTGAGGAAAGAGGTGATAGTCGGACGGAGCCAAATCGGGTGAATAAAGGGGTGTTCTAGTAATTCAAACCCTAAATCACGAATTTTTGCATGGCAACATGAGATTTGTGTGCAGGGGCGTTGTCCTGCAAAAACAAAACACCTTTGGATAGCTTTCCGCGTCTTTTCTCTTTAATATTTTCCCGTAGAGTGGTCAGTAATGTCGAATAGTAATCTCCAGTTATTGTTCTACCCTTATCCAAAAATCAATCATGATTACTCCATGGCAATCCCAAAAACTGAAGCAAGAACTTTTCCAGCAGATTTTTGGACACGAAACTTCTTAGGTCTTGGAGAACCAGAGTGTCGCCATTCCATCGATTGTTGCTTTGTTTCTGGATCGTAGAAATGTACCCAAGTCTCATCCATAGTAACAATTCGGTTTAAGAAGTCTACATCGTTTTCAAATCGAGCACAGATCGAACGCGATGCTTCTACCCTTGCACGCTTTTGGTCAACATTCAAACATTTGGGGATCCATTTTGCAGCAATTTTTCTCATGTCCAAATTGACGTGAACCATATGATGAACGCGTTCGTATGAAATATTCAGTGCTTCAGATATCCGTTTTAGCCCAATTCGACGGTCTGATAAAATCATGTCATGAACTGCATCGATATTTTCGGGGACTGACACAGAAACTGGCCTTCCCGATCGGTCATCATCTTCAATGGAAAATTTACCTCTTTTGAAGCTTGCATTCCAATTTTTGACGGTCGCATACGAAGGACATTGATCACCAAGGGTATTAAGCATATCTTCGTAAATCTGCTTACCTCTTAACCCTTTTAAATACAGGTACTTGATGATGGCTCGATACTCCAATTTTTCGATTTTCACAATTTCGGTGGACATCTTTTTCATTTAATTTATTGCGTGACTCTGGTTTACTTTTTTGACGTCAAACTTTACACTGACACTTCTAATAAGTTATAGTTCGTTGCTATGGTAACGCAATATTTTGTTTATGCAAGGAACTGGTCTAGGCTAACTAGATATCAATACATCCTCGTATGAGGTATGCCCTGAGAATATTAAAACCGGTGTTAGTTTACTAATAAACTTAAAAAACTAAGAAGACCCAGTATGGTTATGCGGCCCTACCCCAAATCGATTTAGAAGAAGATAGAGAGGTAAAAGTTGTATATGAGAGTTTGCGAATTTGATAATAAACAGGCTTTTAGAGCAGATGAAAAGGATGTTTCTTATGTAAATTATCAAAACATAATAAAAATATTACAGATTCCCAAAATAGTTAGGCGAGGCTACAAAGTGTTTTATAAATTCGAAAAAGTTATTGATGTCTTTAAACAAAACTAAAGTAGCAAGTTTTAACTATTTTAGGTTTTTTTTACATAATTATATTATTTTACTGTTTTAGTTAGGTACTTATGTGACTAAGTTGCATTTTCTTTTGTCTTTCTGAATAAAAATAATCAATCCTCTGCTCGCCTCGTCATTCTTCTGGATATAGTTTTAACAAAAATAGTGCAAATTTGCTGAAAAAACAACTGAACTGTTTGATCTTAAGCTTCGCAGAGTCGGTTTTAAACAGACGGTCATATCTGCATATTCAAAAAATTAAAGTTGAACAAAAAGCTGTTTCTAAATCAGTGTGGTAAAATGATAGTTTCTGTATAATTACCCAGATACTACATACTGAGTGGTGAAAACAGTATAGAGTATTACTTGAGGATAAAATTATGTTTTGTTTGAAAACAGTATAATAAGAAAGGAAAGTAACAATATTTTCTAAGCCGATTCCCACTACACAAGACACTAGGCAGTGCCAAAACGAATAAGAACGCTACCATGTCACCAACTAATCATTGTCGTAGAGCTCTAATTAATAATTGAACTTTTATTATAATATTTAATTAGTTAAGTAAGTGAATTTGCTGTTTCTTTAATAAAATTTCTTTTTTTTTTATTCATAACCGCTTAACCGATGGATGATCTAAGCGGCAGAAATAGTACATTACTTAGTGGGTAACGTTCCTACGCTCCATATTTCAAGAATAAAATGAGAATGATAAAATAATCAAAATAAATAATGTTAAGCACATTTTTAACGTAATAAATAAAATGCTTGCCCACCGAATAAAACAGCAGCAAGTGAAAATTGCAGAATTACGAACGGCACCTACATACACGTGTTTCGCCTTATTTGAGGCTCATCAGTGTAGGGTAGCTCGAACGCAAGTCTACAAAAATCACTGGAAAGCGAATAATATTTGATATTCTTTAGACTTTTATTTGAATTTTAAATACTTTCTCTTAAACCATAACAGGACCTAAATACAAGAGAACTAAATAGATCAATGAGAACCAAAACTATGGATATAGATAACCGACGGATATTATACACAGATAGAGAGGTACGAAATAGGAAAATCTGGAAACTTCTATTAATGATAACAGTCCTGTTCTTAAGCACATACTGATGCATCCATTTATTGTATGCTTAAGACAATTGCCCGAAAAGGTTTATAATACATGGTCTTCTTGGGGAAAAATAAAATAAAATAATTCTAATTTAATTGCACAATTTCATTGAAATTAGCTTTGTATTACACGAAAAGAGTTTTCAATGCACTCCATTAACTAAATTCTAAAATGGAAAAAGCTAAATTTTGTTTTGTATTTTACAAATGCTCAGAACGAAAGTGGTTTTTCCATTACACAACAATAATGTTCAAATCTAAAAAAGACAGACGTACGAAATTGAAATAAATTGGTAGCAACAAAGCCTATGCCGCTTTAATATTAAAACACTATACTCAATTGAGAAAAACAGTCACGTGAATAATCTTTTCTTTGATCTAAATTAATAGCTGTAATAAAAAGTTGAGAAAGAGTTTCTATTTCTGTAATTATTTTATATATCAAAAAAAAAAAAAAACTTTTACAACAAACCACTTAAGCGTTCTCTGCATTGACTATTTATACGAATTCGTTCAATATTAACTTACCCCCGGGAATGATCTTTGATTCGATTTTAGTTGGAAAAAACAATAATGCTTACCTCACGTATCAATCCGAAAGAAGATATCGTTTAATAAATTATACCGATTTATATTTAGATTAAAATGGACGGTATTATTCTAATTGGTAGCCGTTCATACCCTCTTAGTAGTAAATTTTCTGTGGATTCAAGCTGTGCAAATATATTTGGGGTTAAATTACAATATAACTCATAGGTAGGCGGAACGACATTTTCCTATGAGATTAAATTACAGGGTCCATCCCGAGCTGTAAATTTCTAAACCCCTAAGTGTCGGTTTTCGTGCACTTACAAAACTGCTATCAAAAAATATATTATCGTGACATTATCTTCGAAAAAGGAGGTCGAATATGAAATCATAAATTTTATTTCCATTATATGCAGGAGTATTCAAAAATTACGTTCGGGAATTTATTTTGCAGAAATCTTCAACTAACGTTTATTTATTACCTTTTTTCATAATAAACAAAATGCTTGGATCGATATTCACAAGCTAAGAGCTTTTCAGTTATTTTATTATAATTATTATGGCTAATATTTTAAAATACCAACATTAGTGTTACTTGGCAATCTGTGCGTCCAATTGACTCGTTGCCAATGTTGTGATTGAATGTTTTTGTTTTATGGCGATTTATCATTTTTTTTATCTATTCTCATAAATAATTAATTAAGGATTACAGTCAATAACAGTAACGGCTAAAAGCATCACGTTCATAACATTTTACGACTAAATTTTCAAACTGCATCAAGATCGTTTAGACAAGAAAAGAAGCTTAATACTTTCATAAAATGTATTTGAAACAATTTTTACGTTTATCAAAAAGATATAAAACATAATAAAAAGTTAATGCAATCCCAAAAGTACCTAGTAAAAAATATAGTCAATTTCGGCTAATGGCGTGTAACCCGAAGATCATTTTCTATATTAAGAGATAATGTAACAGTAGTATATAAATAAATTGTAACTACTTTTTTTTTCTAAAATAACGAAATTTAACACACACACACGAGATATTAACACTTTATTGGCTGAAATTTTTACATTTCCGTTTTTCTTTCTCAAAAAATACAACTTTAATATACTTATATAAATAAGCTCTCCAGAAAGACACCAAAAATTATACTACAAGTCGCGACATAAATTTGGAGACAACAGAGTTGTCAAGACTTTATTTAATTTAGTTTTGTTATATTCTAGGACGACACTTTGTTACTAAATTATGACTCCAAGACTTTTCAAAATTGCACATGTACGAAATTTATTGTAGTTTTCTTTCAAAGAACATAAAAAAGTTAAATAAACCGAACCATAAAATTATATTTTGTTTGCTTGTCCAGGAAAAACAACATGACTCAATTATAAAACAAGGTCTAAAAAATAATAAAACATAATAAAATGGACAGTTGTTATCATGCTGCAGCACTTTAAAAACTGTTACGCGACTCGGTATAAATGTAAAATCTGAAAACCAATTTCAGCTGTGTTGAAAACTATAAAAATATTTTTATTATCAAACAAAACTGGCTTTGAAAAAATTTAATAAAACATTTGAAGCTGACATAAAAAATTGTTTCACTTTAAAATAATCTAGGTACCATTTAAAAATGACAACATAAATTGATATGTAAGTTCTTCAATCTTGATTAGTTGTGCGATAGTGCAGAATTTCTGAGCATTAATAAGTGATGAGGCGTAAAGGAAATGATTATGTGTTAATTAATTACTACCAAATTTAGATCAAAGTTTGTGTATTAATTTAATTATATTATATTACTTATTACACAGTTATTAACATAATTCATACTTAATCTTGTGACACACCATTACCTTAGCAACTACAGATAAATGGGATTATGCGTACATTGTTTTACCTGTCCTTGCAGGCTCGACATCGTACACCATATTTTGTAATTACACAATGGCAAATTGAGTTTTAGAACAAACAAACATGTAAAGATAAACAAAATTATTCTGTATAATTCTAAAAGTTGTTATATTAAAAAATAATATTTAAGTCAAAATGCGATTCAAAAGAATGTTACTTCTACTGAATTGGAAAAATAAAGAAAGTATCACAGATATTGTTATTATTGTTAATATAATAATTTAATCCAATAAAACTATCGATATTTTATCTTATTTTACCAAAACGGCAATGAAAACTGTGTTACACATAAGTTCATAGTATTTACAACTGTCGCGTACCTTTTGTAAAGGTTCACGCGTTCACATCTGGTGGTCGTAATTTTTCAATATGCAAATTATGGTCTGTACAACAACATGCGCATTTTCTTAAACAAAGTTAATAATAATGAAATATATTAACATGAATGAAGAGAATAGTTTATCAAAAAACCCTCCTATGAAAAATTTTTTGTTTAAAATTTTAACGATGTTCGAGTATAGACAGAACCTTCTTCAATCAAATCCTGTTTTAATTACATAAATTTGTGAACCATGTGTTATTTGTGAAAAGCGAACAAATGTTTTGTCTATTTTTTAGTACGAGGGGCAAGTAAAAAATAAGGTTCCCACATTTTTTTCAGGGTTAAGGCTTTTTTTATTGCAATAAGTATGTATACCATCTGAAAGCTTGTATTTCAAACTATTTTTCTACATAGTCGCCAGATCTTTCAACCCATTTTTTCTGACGAGTTATCCACTTCTGAAAACCCGCTTCGAAGAACTCCGCCGCTAGGCCGCCAATGCACATGGTGACCGCTTTCTTCACCTCTTCATCTGTACTGAAGCGTTGTCCACCCAAGTGTTGCTTCAATTTCGGGAACAAGTGGAAGTCGCTGGGAGCTAGATCAGGGCTGTAGGGGGCATGATCAAGCAATTTCCAGCCGCTCCTTTGCTCGTCGTGAACGTCTGTGCGTCCTTCGGAGAACTCCCTGCACCATTTGCGGACGTGCTGGACGCTGATGCAAGCTTTGCCATAAACTTCTTCCAACTGTCTATGAATTTCAATAGGTGTAAGCTTCTTCGCGTTCAAAAATCGAATCACTGAACGGATTTCACACCTGGCGGTGACGGCGATTGAGAGCTCCATCGCGGATGGCTGTTAGACTGGCACTAAGCTTCGCAGTGATCTTCCAGGTAGTTGGAATGGAGTGGGGGGGATCAACAATGAAGGCGGTGTTGCCGGATTTCTCCTAGTATCTCGCGAATGTACAGCGCTGAGAACCTTATTTTTTACTTGCCCCTCGTATAATTGCCTATACAGGGTGTTTCCTAAGTAATCTAAAATATTATATGGGGCGTTTCGTTACTCAATTTTAAGACGATAAGTTCATATAAACATGTGTGATAAGTCTTGTCGTTAATTAGATACAGGGTGTTAAATTGTTTATAATAAATCAGCTCTGATTGTATTTGAAATTAATTTTTCCTGGTGACGCTACTGGTTTTCGAAAAACATGCTTATTCTAAGTGGCCTTTGGAATAACGTTGACAACTGTGTCAAACCTAAAAACTAACGCAAACAACGAACAATAAATTGTTAATAATACGATCTTTTGTGTTAAGTTAACAACGATGCCTGTGTTTACTAATGCCGAAATGGCTAATATGCACTTTTTGTATGGATTAGCGAATGGTAATGCTTTAGAGGCTAGACGTATGTATGCCCAGCGTTATCCTAATAATCGTTTACCATGTTCAGATACGTTTACTAAGCTACATATTCGTTTACAAGAAACTGGAACTTTTGCCAAATCAAAGAATATTATTGGACGACCCAGAACTGTGAGAACTCCACAATTGGAAAACCAGATTCTTCAAGTGATTGATCAACATCCAGAAACGAGTACCAGAAAAATTGCTGATGAACTAAATGTTGGTAACAGAACTGTTTGGAAAATTTTAAAAGATAACTTATTGTATCCATATCACGTTCAACGTTTACAACATTTGCTACCTACTGACTATCCGCTTCGCATACAGTATTGCCAATGGATTTTAAATAAAATAGCAAACAATCCCAATTTTGCTGCCGATATTCTGTTTACGGATGAAGCCAACTTTTCAAGACATGGCATTATGAATTTTCATAATGACCACATATGGGCAGATGTAAATCCACATGCCATAATTGTAAAACGATTTCAACAAACATTTTCGGTCAATGTTTGGCTTGGCATCATCGAAGATTATTTAATAGGACCATTTTTCCTTCCTGCACGGTTGACCGGTGAGACATACCTTCATTTTCTAGAAAATGAACTTACAGTTCTTTTAGAAGATGTACCTCTTATTATTAGAAGGCGCATGTGGTTCATGCATGATGGAGCTCCTCCACATTTTCAGTGATTGTTCGCGAGTTTTTAAATAACGTTTTTCCAGACCATTGGATCGGACGAGGATCTCCACACCCGTGGCCCCCTAGATCACCGGGACATAATCCTCTGAATTTTTGTGTGTGGGGATATTTAAAATCGCTCATTTACACAACCCCGATATTAAACGTACAAGATCTTCAAAATCGTATCATACAAGGCTGTAATGTTATTCGTAACAATCCTGGTATCTTCGAACGTATTCGGCAATCAATTAGACATCGAGCAGATGCTTGCATTTTAGCTGCAGGTGGACATTTTGAACACATGCTCTGAAATATACTATTTTCCTTTATGTTTAACACATGTTGTTGCTTTTAATAAAATAATAAAACACCCTGTATCTCATTAACGACGAGATTTATCACCCATGTTTATATGAACTTTTCGTCTTAAAATTGAGTGACGAAGCGCCCCATATAATATTTTAGATTACTAGGAAATACCCTGTATATCAGGTATAGCGCTAAGTTTACGTAAAGTAATCGAAATATGGGAAAGCGTATTTTTAGTGGGCTTTCCCACGAAGATTCCAAACATTCGGAACAACACTAACAAATAAACAGTATGGACATCATTCATGAGTCATTTTGTGATAAAATAATTAAACGCTCGTTTATTACAAAACGTTTCATAAATTACAATAAATCTGGTCTATTATATTTTCAACTTTATTTCTTTATAACTTCTGTTAGGAAATAGTATATTGTAAAACAAGTGTGACAACAACACTTTTGGTCGCACGACAACCTTCGGTCGGTCTGCAATTGTCGGAGTGCAACAAAAAGTAGTTGTGACACGTGTTTTTCATACTATTTTTTCTATTTCGCAAAAATTTACTTCAAGAAATAAATGTTAATATACGATCTAGTGTTTTTTTTGGTTTAAATCTATGTTGGTAGAGTAGTTGATATCCTAATAAAGTTAGCAACAAATGCTGTTGAAAGTTTGCTATCTTCAAAATAATGTGTTGAGATTTTTGATCACCGTTTAATTGACGAGTTAGTTACAAAACTTTTCCGTCGACCGTACTTTGTAATTTTAATAAAATTATATACTCTAATAATTCTAGAGATGAAATGTTATTGTGAACGCACCACAACCACAAATTTATAACCTAACTTCATTGTTTCTACTTTTTTGTGAGAGCTTCGTATTTTATTGCCAACAGTATTTTAATATAGTCTCACCAAGTTGATGGAGAATTAAATTACTCAATTTCGATTGTTTTGTCGAAATAAAATAGTTTTCATCACAGTAAAACAAGAAGACTAAATTTTTTTGTTGGAACGGATTGGTGCTTAATCAATATAATGGTCCACCTACAAAGACAACACCAAAAGCGTTTGACAATGTTTGATATATCATGGATGTAACTTAGCACATCTCGAACAAGTTGACTTGTCGCATCATACCGAAGAAAGATATTTACATCCTTACTGTGTAAAAGCAGTTTACGAACTTATTGAGAAAATTATCCTGCACATATTCAATACTGTTAATGGCTTTGCAACACTTTTATCAGAGACATATTTGCTTAAGACTCCTTATCGATGAAGTTTGGTTTTACATTTACCGTTCTGTAATTTCACAAACATGTGCATGTAGAGTTTACAAAAAACATTTTGTTAAAGTGATTCCGCTACACCTCCAAAAGATCTTTTCAGGAGTCGGAATGTTTACTTTTTATAGTTTTGATTTTTTCTTACAGTCTTACTTAAAGAATCTAACATTTGATCAATAAGTAAATAATATTGAAGAACTGCTGAGATAATAGTTTGTAAAATAGATGACCTGAACACCCTTAACATGTTATTAAACGTTATCATTAGAATGTTGCATACAGTACAAAAATGTCTTAAAAATCACTGTGAATAAATTAAAGATTTATTACAATTGTAGATTAATGTCGATTTGCTATTATTAAAATTTGCTTTGCTACAAATTACGACAGATTTTTTATTTATGTTGTAGTTGATTGAAGATAAAACGGCAATATGTATGTATAGTTGCCTATACTAAAATCATGGAAGAATATTGTTTGTTAAGTTTTGTTTCATAAATTAACATTAAATTTTCTTTGAATATTGAAATTTATTTAATAAGAACTAACCAAACAAAGCCTTACTTAATTTTCTTACATCAAAATTAAAACTGGGAAATTATTATTAATTATTTTTAAAAGAAGAAATTGTAATAACTGTAAAAACAAAACAAATAATAATCCTTCTTAATACACATAACACGTTGCATGCAAATTTTTGTGCGTTTATTTGTTTTCGTAATTTTTGTTATGAGCGGCGATGAAAGTACATGGGGGACGAAAGTAGATGAGGAGAAAAGTATTTAGGGGAAGAAAGTACGTGCGGAAGAAAGTAAGAGGGAAGGAAAGTACGCGGGGAGGAAAGTTTGCGAGGTTGAAAGTTCGCGGGGAGGAAAATACCCGTGGAAGAAAGTACGTAGGGAGGAAAGTATTTCGGGGAGGAAAGTACATGGGGATGAAAGTACGTGGGGCGAAAAGTACGCGGAGAGGAAAGTATTCCAGGGAAGAAAGTGCGCGGGGAGGAAAATACGCGGAGAATAAAGTGTAGATACCTTTTAGAGTAACCGAAAGACTCTTGGATCTGATTGTAAGCTCCACCATAAGAAATTCTGCCGAGAACAACAAATCTATTTATATTCTTAGGCAAATCTTTTGGTTCACTATAAATAACCTCTGTCTTCAAACAGCACAAACATTTAATTGTAAACGTACTTAAAAACCAATCTTTTTTTCTCTTCTGTTATCTCTAAGTGCGTATTACCCTCACATTTCATAAGTTCTAAATGCTCAAAATTATTCAGCGCTTTGAAGAAATAGCCAATATCAATTATTCTCGTACCAGGAACAATTGATTTTAGCTCTACATCTTCTGACACAATTTCGAGTTATTCCAATTCAGAATTCAGACCTGAACACAACTTAAAAATAGATTTACAAATTAGAACTTTGGTGCCTTTGTCGACAGGTTTTGAACGTACTAATAAAACTCCCCCCTTAACACAAATAATAAGTAAATCAAAAAGTCTTACGCAAAACAAGTTTGGAGGTGCAGTAAGTTTCTATTTCGAATTTTGAAATTGTTTTTTAAAACCAAATTCAATACAATTGTTTTTATTGTTATAATAATTATTGTTCAGTTCAAATATTAAAATATTCTAAGATATAATTTTGTAATGATTTTAATAAAATTAAGTTCTTTATGTTGTAAGTTGTTTATATCCAACAATTTACTAAATATTCCATAATTTCTTTGTCATAATTTTCCTTTTATCTTTTGAGAGAATAGTACTCAAAATCTAATTTATAATTTATACCTAATAAATGATTCAACTTCTTTTTCAGAAGAATCATCAAAAAGTTTTCGTATATTTAACATTTTCGAATAATTGTCAAAGTTTTTCAATATGCATAAGTAGAACATGTGGAGTCATCCAGGTATTAAATTTTAAAGTCGTTTCAAGATGTGTAAACATTTGTGAACACATTTTATAGTAACTAAACATGGAATTTTTAATTGCAACTAATAATAATTACAACATAACCAAATTTCTATTTTTTTATTAATTTTAATGAAATGATTCATTTAAATTTTTAAAAAGTTTCTCGTCAAGAAATCGTATTAACAACAGAAACTCAAAACTCTAAGGCAGTGTAGAAACGACACGATCCTCTTCATTAATTAATTATTTAAAATTTGTTTTTAAATTTACATTTGTTTTCCACTAATTGTAACAATAATAGATATGCAGGGTGGGGCACCACCAACGAATTATTCTGTAGCATTAAAATGACAAATAATATTAGAAATATTAAGACATACATATATCAAGACTATTTGAGACCCAATTTTAAGAATATTTTGGATTGTACATGGGGCTCCCGAAACACGTACGATATCAAAGTTGGGTTATCTTAAATGGAACACCCTGCATTTTTTTTTCTATTTTTAACTTGTACGTTAAAATGTAATGTATGCTCTTTAAATAAAAATCGATTTTACCTGATTTGCAGACCCTCTAAAAAATACAATAGCTTCAAAGTAAGTAAAAACAAGCAACTTTCACTTACACTACTTTGCTGAGAGCTTTCAATATCCTTTTGCAATATTTACTATTGTATTATAATGTACAAAGGTGTTTTTAATACTACCGCATAACAATAACCACTTGAAACTTAAAGAACTTGCTTAAATTAAATGGAACAACTGTATTTGTATAGCCTGTCGAAAGCTGGAACTAATTACCTTTCAGTCGGTATTAGAGTTACTAAGAGAGAGAGAAAGAAATATCCGTAAAATGAACATTATCTTGCAACCATTTTTAATGCATAGGCCACTCAGCTTTAAATATTAACTATAAGAAAATAATAACAACAAAATAATAGATATGTGCTCATTACCTATCCCGGGTTCTAAGAGTCAATCGAATCACGTCTACTTTGTTAAAAAATTGTGAAAATAATGGTTTTAGAAATTATCGTACCACTATTAGACCAATTTGTTTTTTCTTTTATACTTAATTATTACTTTTTATTTGTATTCATTATTCTGAGTAAATTACAATCATAAGTGTTGTACTAGAAGCATTGTCTAAAGTGACAAGTGTAGTTGGAAAATAACCCACAAGCATTGTCATTGTCATTGAACCCTTTGTTCGTTGTTTACGTTCTTTGTTATTGTTTGCATAGCAATTTTGCCAATCACAATGTAATAAAAATCACGAAACTTCAGTGCATTGATTTTTTGATCAATGTCATAGGCAAAATTGTAGAACTCTACAATCAATAACTTTTCCCGGCAAAATCTAAACTCGAATTATATTTCACGAAAATACGCCTTATTTTTAAAAATTAATTGACGGTTGATGTTTATTGTGTGACTAGAGTGACTGCGGCAATTGTTATTTTGTCGTTCAAAAATGAGGTACGTTGTATACCGATTCTGTATTGGTTGACAAGCTCCGAAAAAGTCATGAGCACATTTCTGTTATTTTGTACTAAAAAATTTGTTTGGCCTATACATTAAAAATGGTTGCATGATAATGTTCATTTTACGGATATCTCACAGGTGACTTAGATTCCAGTAAATCGCAAATTGTTAAACTATCAAATTTTAAAATATCTTGAAAACTATCAGAGTTAGAGATTGATAATCCTTATACCGACTGAAAGGTAATTAGTTCCAGCTTCCAACAGACTATACAAATACAGGGTGTTCTATTTAAGTTAAGCAAGTTATTTAAGTTTTAAGTGGTTAGTGTTATGAGGTAATATAAAAAAACCCTGTACATCATAACATAAAAGTAGATTTTGTAAAAAAGATGTTGAAAGATCTTAGTAAGGTGGTGCTTGTTCTTATTCATTTTGAAGTTATTGTATTTTTTTGGAGGGTCTGCAAGTCAGGATAAATCGATTTATGTTAACAAGCATACATTATTTTTTATTGTTTTTTTGCAGCAGTTTCATACGGACCATTACTTATAGGAAAGTGATTCGATTTCAGTGTATATGCGACGTTTTGCATTGTAGTCCCAAAAAGGCGAAACAGCTGTCGAATGATTCACGGTGTTTGTTTGCTATTGTACAACCTCTTGCAAACTTATAGCAGGCGATTCAAGATTTTTATTTTTGCTAACACTTATGTTGGCTATAATTATCGAATGATCGCCTTATGTAACTGCTTTTCATACCTGTTGGCAAAGTTGCTTAATGTGAACCATTTGCGTACGTGATCGCTAATAGTAGATGTTGCAAAACTTATAGTTTGAATATGATGTACCCTCCAGTGGGAAATATAGTTGACAGCACGCATTTGTACAATAGTTTACACTCGAGTTCTCTCACTCCTGAAAAGTCCCAAAAGGACAGAACAGCTGTTGAGTGATTCTCGGTCTTTGTTTGCTATTCTACAACCTCTTCCAAACTTACAGCAGGCTATTCGAAATTTTAATTTTTTGCTAATACTTATGTTGGCTATAATTATCGAAGGATCGACTTATGTATGTCAAAGTTCGTACTAAGTTCTATTTTCTTCTAATCATCGTTTTAGTTTTGTAATATTTCTTTCCAGTTCTTACGTGTCTATATACCTCAAGTAATTTTCAGCGTGCACGGGTCACCATCCGCATTCAATCTTATTTTTGGTTAAATACATTTTTCTATGGTCGCTCTGGGACAAACTGTGATTGTGATGATTCAATAAACGTAAAGTGGCTAATCAAGAATTTTGTAATTGTGGAATATTACTACAGTTCATTTACATTTTCGAAAGAATTCAGTAGATTTTCAAATGCAAAAATAATGTAAATTGCACGAACTTAAAAAATGTCACTGCCCACGAATTACGTATACCTCTTTTATTGTCCATGTTTAAAGAAATAAATAAACAATAGTGTCGACTTGTGTTAACGGAACACGTAAGAAAATGCATAAGCATTATTACGTAATTTTTTTTTTTTGACCTGACCTTCAAGGGTATTAGTCACTAATAATTTAATTATTTATTTAAATGTTTACTTTTACAGCCATGCAATATTTGAACAATTTATGCAGCAAGTGATTGTGACCATCGTTAATTTTAAAATATCCGGCAACCACACCGGTAAGGATATACAAGATGTCCCACGGTGACGAGACATTAGACATATTTCACAGACTACTTCGATTTGAATTTTGAAAAGGCGTTTTCGGGCATGTTCTTTTCAACTAAAATAATGGCGTCCACCTAACCCTTCCGGTTCTACCGGAAGTTTACATCATCTTCGTTGTTTTAATTAAATGGAACACCCTGTATATTATTGCAATTTTGAATTCCACGTTAATTTTTAGATAAACTTTCATTAAGGTTTTCTATTTTTATAGTTAACCGTTTTTGAGATATTCAATTTTTTTCAAAAAAATTATAAGCAGCCGTCGCCGTTCTGCTACTTGGGTGATTGTGGAATATTACTACAGTTCATTTACATTTTCGAAAGAATCCAGTAGATTTTCAAATGCAAAAATGCAAGAGCCAATCAAAAAACTACAAGGCAAAGAAGGCAAAAGTGCTTGAGAGGGGACACATCAAACAATTTTTGAAAACAGCATCTGATGAAAAGTACTTGATGATGAAGGTACAACCAATTTTCTTTTCTTTTGTATTGGTATCTTAATTATTTTAAATATTTCTAGGTTGCTGTCATAATGGGTGTTTGTGGAGCTTTACGATGCAATGAACTGGTAAACTTAAATATTGAACATGTGAAAGATAAAAGATCTTTTATCTACGTGTCCATCCCAGAAACAAAGACCAATATGTCAAAAAGTTTCACTGTATTAGACAAAGGATTCTCTGTTAATGTTATGGAGATATGCAAGAAATACATACTCCTACGTCCTAAAAGTACTATTTCGCAGGGAAGATTTTTTTTTTTGGGATATATAAATTCAAAATGCACTGTGCAACCTGTGGGAATTAACACTATTTCCAGAATCCCCTTACAGATTGCTTCTTTCTTAAAACTTCTAGACTCTAAATCCTACACGGGCCATAGTATGCGCCGTTCTTCGGCGACTCTGTTGGCTAATGCTGGTGGTGATATTCTCACTCTTAAGAGGCACGGAGCGTGGAGGTCATCTAGTGTTGTTGAGGGGTATATAGAAGAAAGCGAGTCAAATAAAATCGATATTGCTAGAAAGATTCAAGGAAAATCCAGCACAATGCAAGAGATCTCCGCGATGCAGTCTTCCTCAAACGTGATTTGTGTAAATGTAAATCCTGATATTGCAAATAAGTTTACTTTTGATGTTAACGTGAATGTTAATATTAATGTTAATGAATAATTACTAAATTTTCTGCAAATTTTTCTTGAATTTTATATATTACAAAACACTAATGTTTTATGGAATATAAAACACTAGTGTTTTATAGGTGTTATAATACGTTTCATAACGGCATAATAATAGCTCTATAATATGGAGATTATGGATAAAGTACTTTAATAATTTTATTAAGAAATTAAACCTATTCGTAACTATTTTATATTTGTAACTTCTACGCAACAACATAATCCATATTACTCTACAAATTGATGACAATAATGACTATTATCTGAACCAAAATAATTAGATTTCCTTTTGTTTTGACTTCTTATAACTCCGCTAAATCAGTAAATCTGATGACAATTTCTTAGGCATAACGTAACAAAATGGTTAATTGTAGAATATTTTTTATGATTTTCCAGGCTACAAAATTATGGAATAAAAATGGTGGGTCCGTATTTAAAAAAATAAAGATGATGACAGCCCTAGAAAAACAAAACGTCGAATATTAATTCTAAGCATGACTTGACTATGTATAACAAATGTAAAACAGAATGAAAAATACATTTGTTTTTTTGTGTATCTCCTTAAATTTTAAATATGTTTGTCATTTTATTTGCCTTCAGAATACAAATCTTTTCTCATTTAACCTACTTTGTATCCGGAGATCCCCATACATTTAACCACCCAATATGATTCGAGGCTTCACACTTCACAAATTTGTTATAAGCGGGAAATTGTTTTATATTTATTTCTTAACTTTTCGAAAACGGTCATCTAGATTTTTTTTATTTTTAAATTTATTGGTAAATACCCACAAACATTAATTTATTAATTTTTGAAAAAAAAACAATTATGAATAAATATTAAAAATTTAAAACTGAGAAATACACCTGGATGGCTTAAAACGCTTATTCACTTAATTAATTAAAGGGTCCTTCTTCACTGCCGTTCAAGGAAGAACATCTTTTCTTTGTGTTTGTCTTTTTTCTGGAGTGGTACATGATGCAAAAAATTACATACTTGGCTATATATAAAAATAAATTTTCTAAATTTCAAAAACCAACATCACCTAAATTAAATTTTATTTTTCTAATTTTGACGTGTAAAGTGACATTTTTCATAATCAAAGTAAGTGTTGAAACCATCAACTTCAGTTGGTATTTCTTAAACCATGTTTACTGTTTGAGGTTATATGGATAACATCCGTTTAGCTTTTAAATTTATATACACAATATATACAATGGGAATATGTTAATATAATATTGAATTAAGCACGTTTACTCTGTTTTTGTCAAAATTAGAAAAAATCTTGTACGTAACACGTAACGAAACATGATTTTTTGTAACGAATGTGATAATTGCGGGACGAGCGAATGATTACATTAATTGCTAATTTATTATTATTCTTTCTAAACAAATATCTACTACAAAATGCCCTTCAAAAATCCTGTATACAGATATTCAATTAAAGTTTAGATACGATATAATATGCTTTTCATCAACAAGGTAAGCACATTTTGTTACCCTAAAAGTTTTACTACAATATTATTATTATACGTTAGTATTGTTAAAATACCTTAACAAGTAATGCAATATTTAAAGTAAAACAGTTGTAGCGTTCATTAGTCCAAATCTGCTTCTATTGTTCATTAACTAACTCTGTGAGACGAAAATACGCTGTGCGAAACGTGATTAAATTTTCAAATAGGTAACTCTGCAAGCACATGATTACAAAACTTAATCCTATTTAATCTATTTTAATATGAAAAATAATAACATCGTATATTTTAAAGCGGTTACCCATAAGCTTCTTTTGACACTTTTCAATTTCCAGAAAATTTACGAATATTAACTGAAGTTTATTATTTAACTGCTGGGTAATATAAAACTTTATATTAACTTTCTTTTAAAAAGAACTGTCAAAGTTTGTACAATGGATGGTATATTAGCGATTTAAAAATAATCTATAAATATTGCTTATTTTACAAGTTCAAATTTGAATAGTTTGTACTAGTAAAATACTTTTTAAGTTGTAAACTAAGAAAACTCCTTGCTCAAATATAAGGCAGTTGAAAGCATTCTAAAATTGCGATTAAACTACGAAATAAGAGTAAAATTAATTTTGGCTCTATAAAACGGTACATAGTTTATTTTTGATTCCTGCTGTCATGGACTGAGATATCAAAATAATTCCAAGGGAAAATGCGCATTGGCGTTAATATTGACTACGTAGGCCTTTTTGCGAAGAGGGCTCCATAATCAGCTTCTTTCCGATGACAAGTTATGTGGGTAGCACAAACCAAGGTTTATTTGGTTATTTGAATTTACATTTTTACATACTAGAACAGTAAGTGGCCTATTAGATGTTATGGTGAAACTACAAATAAATTGAAACTGAAAATTCGCGTATAGGCTTTTTAGAGATACTCTATTTAATGAGATTAATGAAACTGTTGTGGCACTTTGGATATACCGGAACTTGACCCTAACTTCCATATTTTAAATATGATCCCTTGTTTTTTACACAAGATTCGAATTTTACTCGATATTTTAGGGCAACTCTAAAATTAATCTATGCATTTTATTTGGTTAATAGCTGTTTAATCGTTGTTCTCAAAGTACCATAGATTATTTTAAATAAGCAGCTAAATTTTTCAAAATTATTTCATTTTATTAAGACGTTTCGCTATTATTAAGCATCATCAGTTAATTTGTAGTCATAATTTGTTTTTATTTTATTTTTTAAATTTTTTTTGACGTTTCGCTCATCAATGCGTGAGCTGCTTCAGAGCAGCTAGTTTAATGAAAGAAGTAATTAAAATACAATATGCCAACACGTAAAAACATAGTAAAAAAATAAAAGATTCAAACGCAAACAATATCAACAACCTAATGTTACAAATATATACAGGGTGGAGCAGCCCCCTGTATATGTTGATTAATGGGTTATAGGCATTAAAGACAGAAAAAAATGTTTTAAACAAAATTTGTTTGAATTCAAGTTTTTTGCCACCTACAAATGATTTTGTGTATACAGGGTGTTTTGTTTTCCCTTGGATAAACTAAACTTTCTTATTTCAAATAGTACACTCTGTATATTATTGCATTTTTGGATTCCCCTGATGATTGAGATATAGTTTATGTATAATATGCATGGTCTAAAATATATGGTTTCCGAGTAATTTAACAATTTTTGAAAACAATTAACTAAGGTGACGTTCTGAAGAAATGCGAATATTACCGCATTTAATTAGTATACACATGCAATCTAAATCATTGGATTTAGCACACATTGTTCTACCCTTTGGTTTAAAGACACATTTTTTGTGTATCTAGTAGGCTCCGAATATAACGTTAAATTTCAAAAATGTTAAACGTTCGTAACTCGGTTATTTTAAATTAAACCTCTAACACCTTTTACAGTTTTGGATTTCTTTTTCAATTTTTTATCATATTTCTATTACATTCTCTATGCCCATCTTTATCAGTTTTTGAATTAAGTAAGGTTTTATTTTAACAATTGTCGGTGTGCAGTAAGTGGAGAAACAAACGAAAATAAATGATCAAATGAGAATCTAAATATCTCTACAGCATCAATTAATATTGTTGAGAAAAATACATTAATTTAATTTTTTCTAGTTGTGTTTCTGCAAATAGTTACTTAACAAAAATCTCTCGTTCAAAAACTGCCTTGCGATTGCACTGTGGTATGCAGGAGCGCCATCTAACTGAATCCACATATTTTGTCAAATCCTTAACGAAACATTTTCTAACTGTTCAAATAAATGGTTGCTTAAGAAATCATAGAAAACATGACCGTCAATGTACCGTTAATAAAGTATGATTGATAATTGTTATAGAGCAATTTGTATTTGTTTTAAAGCCTACTAGATTTCAAAGACTGTAAAGCATTAAAACAAAACATTGGTTATATATAAATTATTTACGCTTTAAGCAATTCAATATTAGTATTTATTTATTATTTATTACTAGTTTCAACTCAAAAATTATTGTGAGTCATCTTCAGAATTAAAAAATATTTTTCTACAAACGTTAAATATGACAGTTGGTTTCCATGGAAATTCAGAAAAACATAAATTGGTTTGTAATAAAAGGTTTTTTTAAAAAAATATAAACTAGGTATGTAAAATGTTTAAATCTGGAGTTAATTAAATATAATTAAACATTGGTTGTTAAAATAAAATAAAACGTTACTTAATTCAAAAACTGACAAAGATAGGTATAGAGAATATAATAAAAATTTGATAGAAAATTAAAAAAGGAATTTAAAAATATAAAAAAAATTAGAGGTTTAATTTAAAATAATTGAGTTACGCTTGAAATTTAACGTTATATTCAGCGCCTACTAAATATCCAAAAAATATGTCTTAAAACGAAAAGATAGGAACAATGTGTGCTAAATCCAACAATTTAAACTGCAACTGTCCTTACAAATTAAATGCAAAAATATTCACATTTCTTCAGCCCGTCACAGCAGTTAATTTTTTCAAAAATTGTGAAATTAGTCGGAAACTATACATTTTAGGCCATGGATATTATACATAAACTATATCTCAATTAAGCAGTGGAATCTAAAAATGCAATAATATACAGAGTGTGCCATTTGAAATAAGAAAGTTTAGTTAATCCCAAGGAAAACAAAACACTCTGTATACAGTGTGTCTACTTAAGTTGGCAACATAAGGGAAACTTTTTGGTTATTAATTTTACAAAAAAAGTTATTCTGTATAAAAAGTTCGGCATGATCTAGAATCTAAAATACAAGCATCAAATATTAAATTTTTTTAATCGTATACGCGGTTTGACAAAAATATAAATTTTACTCAAGAGTAAAGTACCTTTATATTTGACAATATCAAAATTTGTTATTAAAAAAGTGTATCAGAACTAAATACTACGTTCAAATATGCAATTACATCCAATTACATGAAAAAAATCATGTTTTCTTTTTTTGTCTACAATAACAATGCAAATGTAACTGTAGTTACATGAAATCTAGGATGCACTGATAAACAAATGATTTTTTAATAGTCAGAATTGTTTAACAGTGAACTTCAAAACATTCAGTTGTATTTAGTGAAATTTGGTAGGTAGTAGTTTTAAAATTTAGTAGAAATGCCAGCAACATTAAGTACTGGAGATAAAATTGAAATTGTGTTAATTGTGGGTGACAAAATTATAAAACATATCTAGAAACTGCAGACATTTTTAATAACTGACACCCAGAAAAAAATCTTCACTATGGCACAGTAAGGAAAGTATTAAACAAATTTAAGACTTTTGGAGATGTAAGTAATAAATTTAACAACAAACGCCAACAACGGGTTGTCAGTGATGACTTGGAATTTGATATAATGCTCTGAGCAATCGAACACCCTAAGAAATCCTTGCGAACAAGGGCAGCTTCGATGCCAAATCCTATTAACAAAGATACGGTTTCAAAAATTTTAAAAAGAAACAAGTTGCGCCCATATAAACCCCAATTTATTCATTCGTTAAGACCGGGCGATCATGATAGACGCTTTGAATTATGTTGTGATATCCAAGGAAGATAACCCATTTATGGGATGACATATTGTTTTTTCGGACGAAGCAACACTTACATCAAATGGAACAGTCTCTACCCAAAATTGCCGTTGGTGAAGTGATACGAATCCAAATTCTACCATCAAAACTCGTGACCAGTATGCATTCAAAACAAATGTGTGGTGCGAAATTTATGGAAATAAAATAATTGGACCTTATTTTTTCCATGAATCTTTGAATGCGGATCGTTATTTACTCTTTTTAGGGAATGAATTAGACGATTTTCTTGATAACGTTCCTTTCCTTCAATGTCAACAAATATGGTTCCAACGGGATGGTGCCCCATGCCACAGTAGGTTAGATGTAAGGCAATACCTTGAAAATCGTTTAAACGGAAGAGTTATACATCGGTTTTCAGAGATTTTTTGGCCACCTCATTCTCCAGATTTGACGCCACTCGATTTTTTCTTGTGGGGTTACCTAAAAGAAAAGGTGTATCTTCAAAGGCCATTTACAGATGTGGCTCATTTGGAAAGAATCATTGTTCAGAGTATTACTCCGGCTATGGTTAGAAGAGTATTGAGAAACTTTTGTGATAGAACAATTACCTGTATTGACAGAGAAGGCGGGTATATGTAGAGGCATTAGTGAATTAAAAAAGCCAAGTTTGTGAAAATTATTTCAACAAAATGATTTATTACGGCATTATTCATACAGGGTGTTTTATAGTTAAACCACCATAGGTTAACTGCAAGTAGAGGACACTTTGGTGGTTCCAAATAGCCTTGGTTCATTGGTCTAACATAATTATTAACAGAAATCCAGGGTATTTTATTCATTTAGTCCAATGCTTTTGAAGGCCATAGCTTTAGAACCACCCTATATATTTCTTTCATTTTTGGTAAGGATATATTGCAGTGATAACACAATAAGATAGTGTAATAAAAATAATTATAATCTAGGTCTGGTTTAAGAAAAATTTGCAAAATTTGATAATCTTCAAAACAACACCCTGTATATCAGAATTTTTAAAATCCAATAGATTATTCGAAAAGAACAGAAAAAATAGAACTGCACCAAATTATTTTTCGAAGTGCACATCCCGTTTTACTGCTTAACTTTTAATGTCAACGTTCTTTAAATGTATAATTGACATTTTCGTACGTAATAACTTTAGAACCACCTTATAGAATTCTTTCATTTTTTGTAGGTGTAAGCTACATAAGCATCAAAATCTCATCATGTAACAAAAACAGTTATAATCCAGGTTCAGGTTAAGAAAAAAAATTTAAAACTGGTGATCCCCAAAACAACACCCTGTATATCAAGATTTTTATAAATCGATAGTTTATTCCAAAAGAACAGAAAAAATTGAGTTACACGGATATGTTTTTCAAAGTGCACACTTACTAAAATATTTAAGTCAAAACCATTAACTATTATCAAGTAGGTCTAATATTCTAAACAAACAGAAAAATTATCAAATAAGCGTAGACTGTTGAAGTACGGAAAACTTTGACAGTTTGTTTTGTTATTGGTAATTAATCGTTTGTCGTTAGTAAATTTCGCACGAAATAATTTAGATCATTTTGAATAATAATTAATTGCCTCATAAATTTACAAATGTAGAATATGCAGACATACTATTTGTATATGGCTTTTGTAACGGAAATAGTAGAGAAGCAGCAAGGGAACATGAAAGACGCTTTCCTAATCGTCGCACTCCTCATTACCAGACATTTGCGAGAGTATTTGATGACAGTCAGCAACATGGTAGATTTCCTACAGCGACAACCAAGATTATGGTGAAAGACAACACTTGAATGTTGAAGATGATATACTAGGTAAAGTAAAGATATTAAATTTTATTTAATAGATATTAATTAATATTCATTACATTAACACATAAGGTAATTCACAATTATACGTGATACTAAATTAGTCTCCTCCAGTGTCATAATTTCTTTTGTTCCAGATATGGTTGACAACAACCCAACAATCAGTACAAGAAGGATTGGCCACGCATTAAATGTACCCCATTCTACCGCTTGGAGGAGATTAAAAAAATTTAGCTTCCACCCTTATTATGTTCAACAGGTTCAAAGACTAGAACCACGTGATTTGGAACCGCGGTTAGACTTTTAGTCGGTGGATACTTAGAAGGAGAAGAATAGTTAGGAGGTGCCTATTCACTGATGAGGCCACATTTACAAGGGATGGGGTTTACAATCTACGAAATTCCCATGTTTGGGATTATGAAAATCCTTTTGCTACAAACAAACACATTCGCAGTATAGGTTTTCGGTTAACGTTTAAAGTGGAGTTTTAGATAATCACCTTATTGGACCATATATCCTACCCCATGCATTAACAGGGGACGACTATTTTGTTTTTTTGCAAAATATGTCACCAGTGCTATTAGAAAATGAGGAAATTGGAGGAATGTATTTCCAGCACGATGGTGCATCGCCTCACTTTAGGGTAATTGTGTGAAATTTTCTAGACGAGAATTTTAGAAACATGTGGATAGGGAGGGGCGGGCCCAATAA
Source organism: Abscondita cerata (assembly GCA_030710515.1). Taxonomy (NCBI): domain Eukaryota; kingdom Metazoa; phylum Arthropoda; class Insecta; order Coleoptera; family Lampyridae; genus Abscondita; species Abscondita cerata. The sequence goes on from JALBCR010001034.1 coordinate 102,367, forward strand.
TTGGCCTTGCCGGTCGCCGGATTTTAACCCAGTGGACTATCATATTTGCGAACATCTGAAAGCCAAAGTATACTCTACTGAGATAAACAGCTTAGAAGATCTTATTCAAAGAATTGATGATGCTTGGGAGGAAATCAGGGCAAATCCATTAATGATAAAACAAGCAACACAAAACATCTTAAAAAGAGCTCGTAAATGTATAGAACAAAATGGTGGACATTTCAAACAATTATTATAAATAATTTGACATTTAAAGATAAGGAGTAAAACGGGATGTGCACTTCGAAAAATATTTTGGTGTCGCTCTATTTTTTCTGTTCTCTTCGAATAATCTATTGGATTTTAAAAATTCTTATATACAGGGTGTTGTTTTGGAGAATTTTGCAAATTTTTCTTAAACCAGACCTGGGTTATAATTATTTTTATTACACTATCTTATTGTGTTATCAATGCAATATATCCTTACCAAAAATGAAAGAAATATATAAGGTGGTTCTAAAGTTATGGCCTTCAAAAGCATTGGACTAAATGAATGAAATACCCTGTATCTCTGTTAATAATTACGTTAGACCAATGAACCAAGACTATTTGGAACCACCAAAATGTCCTCTACTGGCAGTTAACCTATGGTGGTCTAATTATGAAACACCCTGTATAAGTGCATCGCTAAAATGTTACAAGACATTTTTTAATTAATTGAAATGTTATCAAGTGTTCAATAAAAATAAAAGATTACTGTTTATTATTAATTATTGAAAACATTTATAAAAATTTACAAAAAAAATGTATTATTTAACATTAGTCATCAGTTAATAACTTTGGAAAGAGTAAAAATAAGATTAGCTAGATGGATCTGATTATATACTTGAACCTATTTTTATTTTAATAGTGTATTAATTAGATTTTTACGAGGATTTTTATAAATAAATTTTGTTTTGTGGGAATGTGCTTATTACTTTCTGAACGGAACGGACAGGTTATCATGTTCGTAATAAATAAAATTGTAAATGTTCGGTATAGCTTAATTGAGAAAAATTTGTAAAATTTTTTTTTTAAGTAGAAAGATGTAATTGAATATTAAAACATAGTTTTTCATTCCGAACAACTTTTCATAATTACAGTTTTCGATTTTTCACAAATAAAGGTACCTTACTCGTGAGTAAAATTTATACTTTTGCAAACCCCGTATAGGATTAAAAAAATTTAATATTTGATGATTGTATTTTAGATTCTAGATCATGCAGAACTTTTTATGAAAAATACCATTTTTTCGTAAAATTAATAATAAAAAAGTTTTCCATATGTTGCCAACTTAAGTAGACACACGGTATACAAATTCATTTGTAGATGGTGAAAAACTGGAATTCAAACAAATTTTGTTAAAAACATTTTTGTCTATCTTTAATATCTGACACATCAATCACAAAATACAGGGAGCTGCCCCACCCTGTATACGACTAAAAAAATTCATGTTAATTACGACTAATTTGAGAATCCAAAACGGCACGATAATAAATTCAAGTTAGCGTTATAACAACATATTAGACTTACCTTAAATTTAGAGAGTAGAGTCACTCGTGATTAAAAACACACAACAACATATAATTAAAATTAACATGTGGATGTTAATAATTAAAAATGTTAAATATATAAATAAATAATTAAATGACACACAGTTTTCTATTGACGAACAAACAAGTAATAAAACCAGTACCTAAGAATTTGGCATTGAATACACACGATAAGTATTATTGTGTAAAGTAAGATAATAATGACTAGATAAAAATTGGCTAGTGCGCTTAAGATTTTAGAAATACCATATTTTTATATTAGAGTTATTTTTTTTGTTATTTTTATTAGTTAATTAATTAGGGTTACAAGTTAGATGTTAATTGTTGTTAGTTGTATGTATTAGAATTAGATCAAATAACAGGTTTAATATTCTTAATAATGTTATTATGTTCACATTTAAAGGGTGCGTTTTGATCGAGATCATTTCGGACATCAGACGTTTTTTGTATTTAGGTTCCGTGTCTAAAATTATGGGATTTTCAAAATTGAACATATATCCTGTTGTGGTATGGTGTACAGAAAGTCCTGTATCATAACTTTTTTACTACAATTATATTGGTGTTGTTTGATCCGATTTTTAGGTTTTTGTTTAGTTTGACCAATATAATTCACAATTATTGCAGCGTAGCTTATATACCACGTTAGATTTATCAAAAATATCTGTTCTGTCTTTTAGTCTTGAGAAGATGTTGTTGTAGATAGTATTTTCATTATTATAGTATTATTCACATGTCGTCAATGTTGAGTATATGTATTAATCTTTGACTAAGTGTTGGTACGTTTATGATTTTTTTGTATGTTATAATTATTTCATTGTTAGTGTTGGTTGTGTTATGTGGTTTATGGTTGTGGTTAAGGTTAGAGTTCAATATTTTATTTATTAATTTTTGTGGATAATTATTGTTTTGTATATATTATTTAAAATAATTTTATTTGTACCATGAAATATATCGTCACTTAGTCTCAGTGCTTTATTACGCATAGCAATGATAGTGTTTATTTTTTGGTGAAGTGAGTGTTTTGAGTAGTAATTAATAATTCTGACAGATGTTATTTCTTTCTTATACCAGTCAGTTAGTAATTTATTATTGTTGATATCTCGTATCAAAAGCACATCTAAAACTGGTATTCGTCACTCTCTTTTCTAAAGTAAATTTTAAATAAGGGTCATAGTTGTGTAATGTACGATCAAATTTTACCACATCTTGCATTACTAAACTCGCAAGTATTGGAGAGGTAGAATTACCCATTGCCGTGCCTAACTTTTGTATATAGATATGGTTTTTGTATTTAAAATAGCCTGACTCAAAAATAAAATTTATTAAGTTTATTACCTCTTCTCTATTGAGAGTGGTGAAAAATATGAGGTGTGTCCAATATACTTATATATAATAAACAAAGAACTGACATCAAAAGACACGATAGTGTAATTATCAGGAATAAAGTATGATCTTATTCTGTCAACTAACTCAAAAAGAGTTTTTTATGTTATGTTCAAATAAATAAACAATGTTTGAAATTATTTCATTTACAAATTTAGAGATTTGGTAACTAGGAGCATCAATGCAGGATACGATAGGTCTGATAGGGTTAGTAATTTTATGTATTTTAACTAGGCCATAGAATTTAGGAGCAACTGCTGTACAAGTAGTAATCTGTTTAAATTTATTGTAATCTATGTGACCTTTTTTGTGTCAATAGTTGGCTAACCTGTTGTTTTTATTTTGTAATGTGTTAGTTGGATCATTTTTCGTTATGGTGTAAGTTGTCACCTTTAATACATCATTAATTTTATTTTCGTATTCGAGTGCATTAATAATTACCGTAGCGTTCCCTTTATCAGACTTGACAATTAATAATTCATTATTGTCTTTGGAAAAAAATTTTTTTTTGTTCTATTTATTAAATTGCGAAAAATCCAGTCCTGGTGACTTAATTTGTTGGTGCTTTCATGAACATAGTTGGTAATAACGTTTACCACTCTACCCCGCAACTCCTCGCTTCTATCCTGATCAAAATGTGTGAGAATGTCCTCAACATCTTTAATTAAACTGATAATTTTAATAGTTTTCCTTGAATAATCATAAGTATGTTTCGGATTTAAAGCCAGACATTATGTTACATAATTCGGAAGCGGGATATCAGTAAGATTATATATGCTGTTGTTGTGATTAATTACAATTCTATGTTGTATATTTTTCAGATTATCAAATTTTAAGTTTAAGTACATTTATTTTTTTGTGAATTGCTTTTACGTTTGTTTTTAATAATTTTATTTGCGATGTTAAAGTCTAAATGATTTAACGTATAGAATAGAATAGAATAGAATTTTTAATTTATAGGTTACAATTATAAAAATTGTTTGTACATGTCACAAATAGCATGCACTCAACAGCATACAACCACCCAAGTAGTAAATAATCTACAAATAAAATATACAATATTATTGACACAGAACAGATATATCACAGATCATTATTCACCGCAAATCAACTTCATAAAATGCATTATCTATTAAGATAGATTTAATTGCATATTTAAAGTTTTCAATATTCATTATTTTAACTGATTGAGGTAAACAATTGAACAATTTAGGTCCAAAATAATTAAAGCCGCATCTTTTTAGCTAGAAGTCTAGAATAATCAATATTTATATAGTCGGATTCACCGGGTTTTAGGTATGACTCATTGCAGTAAACTATGATAATCGACGTGACACAGTTTTCTGTTTCTGTAAATCAAAATATCAGCAAAATGCAATTGAGAAACGTATGTCGTGCCGTTTATTTTATGTGCAAACAAGAAAACGTACGTCGAATAATTTTCTTTGTTTACATTGTCATAACCTTACATTCGTACTTCAAGTTGCCACACCGTTTTCGAATTTTTTAATTTTTCCTTTATTCAAATCAGTATTTTTCAATACTAATCAATTATTATATCGAGGCAGATTAAGTAAGTACATGGTATTAATAATAAATTAATGATTATTATGATAGCATAGGAATAGTTGCAATGCCAAAGAAATTGGAAACCGAAGCAGTCATTATGAAAGTAATGGACTATTTTATGCGAGAACGTGACAACGGTGCTGTATTGTTGCCTTTCACGTCAGTTATGCAGGTATTTTATGAATTAAAAATACTATTTCATCTTACGGCTTCATTTATTAGCGAACTGCAGAAGCATGTGGCGTTAACATAAATACTGTATCTTCGATTAAAAAAGAAATGAAGTGAAGGAGAACGAAGAACCTGTAGTGCCAAAACAAAAACGTAGGAAGTCAAAGTCTTGTGACGTTGATAACTTCGTGAAAGATGTGGTTAAACGTACAATTTATGATATGCATAATAATCGTAAGTATTGCTCAAATTAGTTTTTTTTATAAGTAATTATGAATAATATAGGGCAACATATTACTGTTGCAACATTGCAACATGAAATTGCTACCGCTGGTGTATTCAACTTTAGCAAAAGTGGACTCTTACATAATATTGGATTTTCCTTTAAACTTGATGATGGCAGACGTGGTTTATTTGAACAAAACCACATTTCAGCAAGTCGTGTTAGATTTTTACGAGAATATTTTACTGAGACGGATCTTGCATTGTATGACCCTGTATATATGGATGAAACTTGGATATTTAGTAGAGGTTCACCAAAAAGGAGTTGACATGATGCTTCTAAACAAAGCATAAAGAAAAAGCCACTTGGAGAAGGCAAAATGTTTGACCCTGATTTTATACTTACAAGTAATAAATTAAAATTTGGTTTTAGGTTTATTGTTGTACATGCAGGAAACTGGAACGGCTTTATTTCTAATGCTTCACTTCTATTTTCATCTAAATCCCCAAAAGAAGATTATCATGGTGACATGTGTGGAGATTTGTTTAAGAAATGGTTTGAAAATGATTTGATACCAAATTTAACAAAACCTAGTTTAATTATATTAGACAACGCCAGTTACCATTCAACACTAAAAGAAAAAATACCCAATGCTTCCTCGACCAAACATGATTTGTGTACATTTTTATTAAAGCATAATGTAATGCATGATCAAAAAATGTTAAAACGAGAACTTTTACAATTAGTTAACGAAAATCCAAAACCGAAAATTTATTAAGCTTGCACTTAGAAACGGCCATAAGATACTAAGATTACCTCCGTATCATTGCCAATTTAACCCAATCGAATTAATTTGGGCTAATTGCAAGGAGTACTATAATAAAAAAGTTGGAGAGTTGAATTCACAGTACACCGATGAACATGTACGAGAAGTGTGGAAACAATCCCTCGAAAGAATAGATGGTACATATTGGACGAAATGCATTCAACATGCTGAAAAAGAAATGAAGAAGTGGTGGGATATTGAGCAGCGGTTTGAACTTGTGGAACCCTTAATTATTAGTATAGGTTGTAATCAAAGTTTAAGTTTGGAATATGGGGTAGATGAATCTGATTAGATCGGATCCTTTTTAATTAGTTTTATTAACGTTGATTGATTTTGCGTCACAGTACAGTAACCACTCTGAGTAGATAAAACTGTATTTAAATCAAATAATTGTTAAATTTCAGTTAAATAGGTACCTCAAAACTAAACGTTGCATTTAACACTAAAGTAAAATTATTTTAAGAAGTTTTATACGTGGACATCTTGTTCGCATACATTAATGTAACATTTCCAACTGTACAAATATATAAATAAATTATAATTATTAGAACTTCCCACAACCTTTATTCAATGACACAATTTAAAAAAATGAAGAGAAAATTAGAACACTTCTGGTCGAAAACATATTTATGATTATTTTAATTAGTTTGAAACAGCTGATCAAACTGAATTGACAGATTACACAAAAATTTACAGTAGGAATTATTTATTAGTTACGACATACGAGCCTGGATTGATCCATACAATTTGTAGCGATGAGTCATACCTAAAACCCGGTGAATCCGACTCTATCACAAGCATTTCTAGTAAAGTGCTCATGGATATCATTATTCAATGTGTATATAATTAACCAATTTTTTTTTTAACAAAAAAAAGAAAAAAATAAAAACAAAAAAAAAAAAAGGAGATTTTCAAGTTGATGAATTGAATTTTTAAGTCGGCTCTATATTTGAAATTTGTCATAATGCGAATTATTTTTCTTTTTTAGCCCAAATATACGGGATGAATGTGGTGCTTGACCCCAGGCTAACCATACAAAATCGGCGACAGAAACAGTGAGTAGTACGCAGTTAATAGTACATCAATTGGAACTAGATTGACTAACTTTCTAACCACAAATATATTTTTAGACAACCTTGTTGCTAAAGTGTTAATATGTTTGACCCATTGTAATTTAGAGTCAAGATGAATACGCAGATACTTAACTTGGTGAGCGTAATAACCAAACACAGGTTTATGACCAAAAATCATATATACCGTTTTATTGTTATTAAGTTTAAGTTTATTTCTCCCAAACCATATTAAGGCCCCCGCATGAGCATCCATCATTTGAGTATTAGCAAGATAGTGTAAGTCTTTTGTCATGCTTCGTTGAAGGTTATGAATGTTCCAGTATGTGACGTCTATCTCTATCTGTAGCAGTGATTCTTGGAAGATGTTTACCAGATTATTTAATTTCCTATTATAAGGTGTGTACTCTGCCTGTGTTAGGAGAGTACATTAAAGAATTGTTGGGCATGAGACGGAGTTTATTTGTTAAATCGCGATTTAAAGATCGTTTATTTATCCTCACCTCCACTAAAGGGATCAACATCGCTATCATTCTTTATGGGTTTGGTTCTTTCTGGCACAATTTGAGCACAATATAGCAACATATTTTATTAGATAAATAAATAAGAACAAATGTATGTAGTAATGTAAGTATTTAAACAGTAACATTTTTTATAGTTTTTTCTGCAAAAAATCTGGGTTCAATCCCGATTGTCGTAATTTTTATATTAATAAAATTATAATCGATGCTATTATTTTTAATACAATTTTTATAAAATGAGTTTAATCTTTTTTTCAAAATGTCAAATTCATTTCACAAAATTGTATTACAATGATAATAAATTTAATTTAAAAAAAATACTGCAATTGGAATCGAATCCTAGTTAGAAACCACAAAAATGAATTAAAAAAATAAATTGCATATTTGAACGTAGTTTTTAATTCTGCTCAACTTTTTTTAATAACACTTTCCGATATTGTTAAATTTAAAGGTACTTTACTCTTGAGTAAAATTCATATTTTTTGACAAACCTCATATACGACTGAAAAAAATTGATATTTGATGATTGTATTTTAGATTTTAGAACTTGCAGAACTTTTAATGAAGAATAACTTTTTTCCTAAACTTAATAATAAAAAGTTTTTCATATGATTCCAACTTAGAGGGACATATTGTATATAACAGGAGGGGGGAATGAATAAAGAGGGGTGTACCTTGAACCAAAATGTTTCTTGAATATTGATTATAAAAGTGTGCAAATCTGGTGTTGCCCCAAACCTTGAATATGAAAAACTCAAGGGTGCTGTTATTGGCACCAAAACAAACATTTTGTGCCGGGTCGCTAAGCTCTAACCCATATTTTCGCAAACCAAAAAATCTAAAATGTTTAAATCGGGCGACTGTGCTGGTCAGGGAAGAAGGCTTGCTCTTCCTATCTATCGATTCGGATTTACCGCATGAAAACTCCGCAACTTGTGCATAATTTTTAAGTCTACTCTGAATTTTACATATTTTAAAGATTACCAAAATAAAATTAGTGCAAATAAACTTTCTAATTATAGATAAGTGTACTAACTTTGTTCTTTTTTGTGTTCTTAATCAGTGCTGTGAATTTATTCAATATGAAACCTAATAATATATACATCCAAATACCTTTACTAAAGTATCATCGATACCAAATATGAATTGCACCGTGTGCAACGGCAAGATAAGCGCTCGTTCCCCTGGCCTTCAATGCAATGGTGATTGCCAAAAATTTGATCACGCAAAGTGTATGAATATTCCTGCATCTAATTTAAAACATTATAAAGTCGACGGTATATTTTGGAGATGTACTAAATGTAGGAAAGTTACTCCCAACCAGTCAGTTATAGCCGATGATGACCCTGAAGAGGACGATGGACCATTCTCTGATGCGAATGCTAATGTCTTTAGCGTTATGCAAGAAATAAAATCTGATATTAAAGCATCAAATACTAAACACGTTGACGTTATTGAGTCAGTCACTTTCTGCAGTAATAAAATTTCAGACTTCGAAAAAATCTTAGAACAGATCAATGAAAAAACCAAAACCTTCGATAAACTCGTCTCCGAAAATATCGAACTGAAGAAACAAGTAGCACCCTCAAGAATTGATGATTTAGAACAATATTTGCGTTTAAACAATCTTGAGTTGCATAATATTTCGGAACGATCTGGAGAAAATGTAACATCAATTGTATCGGAAATTGGGAAAGCCATTGGTTATCCTGTTAACATTGAAAACATTGATACTGCTCATAGAGTTTCGCATGCTCATAATGCTACTAATTAAAATACCCCAAGGAATATTATAGTTCGTTTCACATCACGCCGTTTAAAGGAGGAATATCTAACAGCAGCTAAAATTTATAGATCAGAAGGAATATCTGATAATTTGTATGTCAACGAACATCTCACACGGAATAACAAAAACTTGCTTAGAATTGTAAAAAGCGCCGCCCGTACCAAAGGGTATAAATTTACATGGGTCAAGAATTGCTGCATTTATGTACGCAAAGATGACCGCAGCAAGATATTAGTCGTAAAAAGTAAAGAAGATATAAACAAACTTTAATTTGTGTTATCTTTGTTATTAAATACAATCAATAGCTCTATTGTTAAAATTTACGGAACTAACTACTACATTAACTGTATATTTTCAGAACGTGCGGGGTCTACGTACAAAAACCCACGTTATACGTTTCAACTTTAGTGATCTAGAATGTGTCGCGGTGTGTCTCGTAGAGACTTGGTTGAAATCATCGGTGCATAGTGCTGAAATTTTCAGAACTGAATATGTAATTTATCGACGGGATCGTGATCTCAATTTATCTGGAAAATCGGATGGGGGAGGAGTGCTAATCGCTATTAAATCAAAAATTGCATCAACTCGTCATCATGCTTGGAAATCAACAGCTGAGGACTTGTGGATATCAGTATTATTATCTGATGGTAAAAACTTAAATATTTGTTGAGTGTATTTGCCTTCTAATAATGGATATGCAGTCACTAGTTTTGTAAGTAAATTAGAATCAATATGATCCTAATGATCATTTTTTAATATGTGGTGACTTCAATTTTCCTAAAATTAATTGGAATGATTTTGGACATACTCATTTACTACCACTATCTTCTAGTGACGCTTGCAATGCAATCGCATTGCTGGCATTAGTGGTAATGTTCTTGATTTGATACTCACTAACAACAGTAATTATATAAAATCTGTATCATGTACATCGTACCCGTTAGTAGATGAAGATAAGTATCATCCTGCATTGGTTATCGAGTGTAAGTATTCCTCAGTAGACATCCTTCTTTTTAATAATAGCGTAAATAAAGTAAACTTTAAAACGATAAATTATGATGAATTAAATTTATACTTTTCTACTTTAAACTGGCATTATGTATTATCTAATGCTAATATTGAAAGTAATATCACCACATTTTATACTATTATTCAATCGGGACTGAACCAGTTTGGTTTCTCTACAAAAAACCCGTAATACAAGATACCCTACATGGTACAGTTAAGATACCAAAGAGTTATTAATGAAAGAATTCATAAAAATTGGAAAATTTACAGAATAGTAGTGATTATTTAACATTTCAAGTGTTACGATCGCGCTCAAAAAAATTAATAAATGATGATTATACAAAGTATATCTCTTCCATCGAAGATGAAATTATTGTAAATCCAAAGCGGTTTGGACGTTTGCTCGGGAACGAAGGAATGCTTGTGGAGTACCTGGCTTCATGTCATATGACGATAGAACAGCGACTGACGGTGCCTCTATCTGTAAACTTCTTTTAGATTATTTTAGCAGTGTTTATGTATCTCCTAATACTCTGAATACTTTAAATGTCCTAATAAAATATTTACACATAGCATAATCAGTAGCTGTCATATCAATGAACATAATATATTTCATAAAATTAATCAACTTGACATTAATAAAGGTTCGGGGCCAGATAATCTCCCTCCACTATTCATTAAACGTTGTGGTATGCAACTCAGCGTACCATTATGTATTTTGTTCAATCAGTCTCTTAAACGTGGAGTTTTTCCTCAGGAATGGAAAAAGTAAAATGTCACGCCAGTCTTTAAGAATGGAAGTAGAAGTAACGTACCTTGATAGCGTCAATGAGCAGACGCCTCCAAGAATGTATCAATACTAATGGAGGTCACACCCATTATTGATTTCTTATATTTATTTATATAGTAATACCTTTATTTAAAAAAAAGTTTTCATTTAATTTTAAACTATAACTTGGTATCTTAATTATAATTATGTAATAAATTCTTGTCAAAAAACTAAATATATACGTTGACAATAAGAATTGCCTTAGTTTTTATTTTCACTTTTATATTAACTACAGAAAAAATGAAACGTCATAAAATATACATTTTGTAAGGACTAAATATTATGAATAGAGAGTTTAATGATTTTTTTAATAACTTACAATAATTAGTAGGTTAGATTTATTTAAAAATAAGTAATAATCAGTCAACCCAAATAACCATGTTTAGTTTTTTGATTTAAATTAAAAGTTATTGCTTGTAGACGTTTTTAAATCAAAATTATTTCTAATTTTATTTTGTAAACATTTCCTAAACAAAATTTTGATTCAATAATTAATGGAGCTATGGGGTTTAATTAGCGATACCTTCAAATATATTCTTTAAAGAAAAAATTAAGTAAGCAACGTAAATTACCTATTTTCTAAAACGTGCTTAGTGTAATGATTCATTCTACAGTCCTTCTATAAGATAACCCCTGCTGAGACTACCTGCTGTTAGAATTGTAAATGATACCCTTCAGCCCGCTTCACAATCTGCAAACTTTTGTTTACAGAAATTGTGGTGTCCAAGTTTTAAATTTCATGAGTGTACTTTAAATTTGTTTCCGCAACGCTTATTTTTGATGAAAACAAACAATCACTTTTCCTAATTACAAGAAACATTTAATTATTTTGTCATAGTTATCGCGTAAGTTAATTAATTGGCTGCGATCTTATTTTGACATCGGGGGTTAGAGGTGTGTTGTAGATGGCTAGGGGGAAGTGACGTTTGCTGCGACGTTGCACATTTTTTTTTAATTTATGACCATTGCTAGACGGTTTTGTTTCCAAAACGGTTTGTTCCAATTACTTATCGCTTTTTTTTAAATTGTACCTATACTACGATCAGGGGTCAGCGTTGGAAGGGGATGTTGATTGCTTGACGGTTTTTTTTTCTAAAAGGCGTTTTTTTTTGCAAAGCGTTTATTACGAGGTACAGTTAACATAATTTTCTTTAATTACGATCATGTCTGCATTATCATCGGTCAGCGGGGATCGTTGAAATTCGGTGTTTATTTTGAGAGTGCCTTAGTTGAGAGGCGGCGTTTATTGGAATTTTAGATATCACATACATTGTTTAGTTATTTGAATATAATAAATTTCATTTTCGTCGACAATATGGTTTTCTGCAACTAATGAAAACATATTCATACTCATTTTGATCTTAGCTTTCCAATAATATATCACGCGACTTTTTAAATATAGAGTCATGCCGCTCAGTTTCTTCAATTTTGTTATTAAAGTAATTCTAATTAGTTTTAATGTTTTTTTAATAATTCCGAAGATTTTACTCTATCAAGGAAGGCCAAACTTTTTGCATTAAGAGCCAAAATAATGGTCAACTTTTCGTCACTAGCTACGAAAAGTAAAATTTCTCGCCATTTGTCTAATTGCTTCAACGTTCTTTTGAAAATGATTACCATGGTAACATATCAATCACACTCGATTAGAATTTTAATTCGAAATAAGTTTAATTCCGTTTTTAATTTTTTTTTCAAAATTAGGAAAAATATTGTATGTAACAGGTAATAAAACATAATTTTTTATAATTCATGGGATATTAGGGGACCACGCTACGCTCTGTATAATTTTTTTTAATGCTGGTTTGTCAACTGTACCCGCAACCAACTGAGTATATTAAGATTCAACACAGGTTAGCACAACTAAAAAGAATGCTAACATACCTTTAATTACGGAGTTATTGCATTGAGGTTTGAATCTCGAATATCACTTTTTTTATGTTTGCACACGAAGATAATAGCACAAATTTGCTCAACGCTAGCACACCCTTAATAACGGAGTTATTGAGTTGCCTTATGCCTTCCAAATTCAAACCTTAATAACTCCATTATTGAAGGTGTGCTAATGTTACATTTAATTGTGCTAGCTCAGTTTTTTAATATTCAAACGTCAAAAGTTCGAAATTTTGTTGGGTGGGAGGCTGGCTATCTAGATTCAACTCTCAATAGTTAGTGTGCTAGCGTTGAGTAAAGTTGTGATAGCCTGTACTAGCTATTCTCTTTCGTGTGCAAACATGAAAAATTCAATATTTTTTGTGAGAGGGCTAAGGTTCCCTTTCATGAGCAAACGTCAAAAAATCAATTTTATTTGTGGGGGTAAGGCAAGCGAGCTTATATATTTGATTGGCCTAATTGATGATTTTTTTTGAAAATAAGAACTATTTATGAGTTTTAAAACATAAATCTATGCACGTAACCAGGAATTATTCTCCAAAAATTTGTGGTTTTATGGGAATTTTAAGCCGGCCACTTGTGATAATTATCCAAGTTTCATTTGATATAAATATCCAACTTAGAATGTCACGCGTTAAACCACTGCTACGTGTAGTCTTCTAAATACAGTGAAAGTAATTACTACACAACTCTATTGTAAGGAGAGTGTCGCAATTTGTAAATAAATCGAATCTATAAATTTCTTTTTCAGATCGTCTTTAATCTTAATACATACAGATTTTGATTTGAGTGCACCTTAACGTTCACCGGCGACAATTAGAAATTTTAATAAATCATTATTTAAAAAACACAGGGATAACGTAACGTCGCAACCCCCATATTATGAAATTGGAATTTATGTAACAATCCATAATTGGGACTCAAAATCAATTATAATTTCTTTATTTTGCCTAAAAAGTAGATAATGATTACTTGTAAGAATAATATCTATTTGTAAAAAGGAAGGTAAGTTGTATGAATTTATACAGTTGGAGGCAGTAAGGACGGTATTCAAAAGATTAACAGATTCAGTAATTAACAATCAGTTAACGTAATTCACGCATTTACAAGTTGTGATACAATTTATAATGTAAATTAAATAAGTTTTGCGTGGTACCTTGCATTACCTTCCATTAAGGAAAGTAGTTAAATTCTCGAGTTGGTGTTATTACTTCATCAAAAAAATATTTAAATAAAAGTTGTGTACTTAAATATTGTTTACAATTAAAAATGATTAAAATATTTTTAACGCTGTCAATTTTGAATGATGTCGTAAATATAATAATTAACAACATACAAAAATTATATTTTTAGATCCTTATGATATTCGATCATACAGTTTCTATTTGAATATTTTTTTGATAAATCAATAACAACACAGTGTATACAATATTTAGTTACAACTTTGTCGAAAAATGTGTAAGCATCCTTCAATTATTGTAATCCACTATGTGTTGGCAAAATAACAATGTATGTTCGAAAGAGATTGTACAATAGCAACAAACACTGAAAATCATTCGACAGCTGTTTCGTCCTTTTGGGACTCTTCAGGTGTGAGAGAACTCGAGTGTAAGTTCACTATAATAGTACAAATGCGTGCTGCCGACTATATTTCCTATTGGAGGGTACATCATATACGATCAATAAGTGTTACGAATCTAGTGTCGTCTCGTGTTAACTAATGAGAAGGTTCGATTTATGTAACTGCGTAAACATCTGTCGAGAAAGTTGCTTTAATGCGAATGCATTTTCGAAGATGTCACCTTAACACGAGACGATGCTAGATGTCCCAACACATATTGATTGTAATATTTTTACCCATTTATCCTCAGAAAATTAGAATATGTTAAAATCTAACAATGCACTTACGGTGCCCATCATTGTTATTATGTCGTTGGATGTTAAAATTTGAATGAGATTCTGAAAATAATAATCTTGAAAAACACAAAAATACAATAAACGCAATTTTCAACAATAACTAGTACAAAGGATCGCTCCGATAAAATAACACAAATTGACGCTTGTAATGCGTAGTTGCCAGGGTAGAAGATATATTTTCACTATCTGGTCACGTAGCTGTAGTCATTACAATGTCATTGTATTTACTATCACATATAATTAATTTGTTATGTTAACCGTAACAATGAGGATTCAAACAATTTGGGTTAATTTAATGTTAATTAAACTCCTTTCAGCGTTTAATTATTTTTAATATATTACCATAATTTCTTGTAGCAATAAAGTGAAGAGATATATGATTTTAATAAAACCCAGATTGAATATTTTAACAACCGCGCGATGCAAATTTTGTCTCTGACTGAAATGATGATTGTTGTAATAGAAAATGTGGTTTACAGATTACTACCAATAGATATGTTTACGATGGTGTTTCAGTATTGGTAATAAATTATTTATATTGAGAAACGCACATGATAGCTTAGTTTGATAACAACACAACGGCCATAAAACCAATCAGAAACGTAATGACTTTAAAGTTCATTTATTATTCTTGTAATCATAAACCGCATTTAATAGATTTAACTATGCAATGCAATACCTACAGAAAAGTTTTTAAGGCTTTTTTAGTAGATCAATATATGAAACCATCATTTAAATAAAAGTAACACGAGGAAATATTTATCTATAATTATTATTAAATAATCTTGAAGAAGAGAAAAGTCCACACTACTAGATACCATGTCATAGGTCATCTACATATAATTAAAATGTTGTGTGCCTAAATAGTTAATACTATTATTTATGTAAATTTTGAAGAGTAAATGACCTAGAAGTGATCCTTGTTGTACTCCAGATATACTAATACAATAGCCATATTTACTACTTGACTACGATTTTCTATGTAAGCAGTAAACCATTTGTAAAGATTTCCACTAATCAACTAAGAAAAAGGTTAAACGGTATGATTTCTTTTAAAATTTGCCCTTCGAAGGTAGTCCAGAGTTTTTTAAAATTTGTGATTCTTGATGAAAGCTTTAAACAGAACAATTATTATTATGCACCATAAAATATAACCAAATTTTCGTTCGCAAAATGTATCTCATAATAATGTAGTAATAAGCCTAATGAACATAAAATACGATATTGTTTCAGATTTTATCATAATTTGTGCTATGCTCTTTTAACGTAGCATGTCGAATTCTTACCAACCTAATATAACTAGTGCATAGTGATAACTGAAGAATAATGAACAGCCTCTGCATACACGTGGTTTGCCTTATTGTAGTGTAGCTTGAACGTAAGTCTATACAAATCATAGCGGTAGCTATCAACTTTAGTATTGTTTGTTTTACTTATAAAAAAGTTGAGATCAGAATTAACTTGATTTAAAAGAAAATTTGGTAGGTTCTTTGATTTTGAATGTATACCTTGACAAGTCGAACGACTAGCAAAGTGAAATTTACATTAAATATAAAAAAAAAATAATCCCCAAACTTTTCTTTTTTTCATATTTGTGTTTTTGACGAAAATGATTTTTTCAGCATCTAAAAATGTTAACTAAGTAAATTTGATTTAAAATGATTCGTACAATGTATACCAAGAATAATTTTACACTTTACACACACGTTTTTTAATTTGGTTTTTGTCATTTCATGCTATAGAATAATTATCATATTATTCCATTTAAAATTTTCATGAAAATTCTGTGAAAATAATTTTGCAAAACCGCTTCTCCCTCAGATATACCAAGTACTTCGTCGAAGTAAGACCCCCTCTCTCTAACTTAATTAGCTAAACAAGGTGCATAAATAGGCGCTCTCGTTTCTATCAACTGATCCACATTGCAAATGTCTGTTTTTGAATAAATAATATACGATAAAATTCGAGTGTTTAATTTTTTTAAGGGGATAATATGCCACTAAAACACGAATGCAATACAAGATTTTATCCACAATCAAACCAATTTAATTGAAAATAAGTAATCTGACAGTTCTAAAATTTCAATGTAATAGCAAATATTAGAAAATTTAGTGAAACTTTGGGCAGCTTTGCATTATTAGTTGCTAGGATGCTTGTTTATTTAAACAATATTTGTGAAAAAATTAGAAATCGTTTGTGTGCGTCGTTTTGAAAAATGTCAGAAAGTGATTTTTTGCCGGTAGAAATTAAAGCAGAAGCTGAAGAAGTAACCCTGCAACTGTTGCCGGCCAAATCTAAAGATGAATACATAAAAGAATTTGCTACCTTTAATGAATGGAGAGAGAAAAGAGGTGCAAACATCATAAACGAGGACGTCCTGTTGGCTTATTTTTAAAGTGTAAGAAGCAAGTTTGCCTCCTCGTCGATGTGGACGAAATATTCAATGTTAAGAGCAATTTTGAATGTGCATAGAAATACTGACATATCAAAATACGGCAAATTAATTGCTTATCTCAAGAGCCAATCAAAAAACTACAAGGCAAAGAAGGCAAAAGTGCTTGAGAGGAGACACTTCGAACAATTTTTGAAAACAGCATCTGATGAAAAGTACTTAATGATGAAGGTACAACCAATTTTCTTTTCTTTTGTATTGGTATCTTAATTATTTTAAATATTTCTAGGTTGCTGTCATAATGGGTGTTTGTGGAGGTTTACGATGCAATGAACTGATAAACTTAAATATTGAACATGTGAAAGATAAAGGATCTTTTATCTACGTGTCCATCGCAGAAACAAAGACCAATATGTCAAGAAGTTTCTCTGTATTAGACGAAGGATTCTCTGTTAATGTTATGGAGATATGCAAGAAATACATACGCCTACGTTCTAAAAGTACTATTTCGCAGGGAAGATCTTTTTGCGATATATAAATTCAAAATGCACCGTGCAACCTGTGGGAATTAACACTATTTCCAGAATCCCTCACAGATTGCTTCTTTCTTAAAACTTCTAGACGCTAAATCCTACACGGGCCATAGTATGCGCCGTTCTTCGGCAACTCTGTTGGCTAATGCTGGTGGTGATATTCTCACTCTTAAGAGGCACGGAGCGTGGAGGTCATCTAGTGTTGTTGAGGGTATATAGAAGAAAACGAGTCAAATAAAATCGATATTGCTAGAAAAATTCAAGGAAAATCCAGCACAATGCAAGAGATCTCCGCGATGCAGTCTTCCTCAAACGTGGTTTGTGTAAATGTAAATCCTGATATTGCAAATAAGTTTACTTTTGATGTTAACGTAAAATGTTAATATTAATGTTAATAAATAATTACTAAATTTTTCTTGAATTTTATATATTACAAAACACTAATGTTTTATGGAATATAAAACACTAGTGTTTTATAGGTGTTATAATACGTTTCATAACGGCATAATAATAGCTCTATAATATGGTGATTGTAGATAAAATATTTTATTTCATATACAAACAATCCACGACAAACACAAAAACGTTCATTACTTTAAGTAATTATATGTAAAATATACTTCAAACGAAAAAAAATCTACGCAATTCAAAATAATTGCAGTCAGAAACCTTTATGTAAATTTCAAAATACATCAAAGAGTTCTAGGCTTTTAATGAAAATCAAAAAACCAAATATGTCTGTGCAAATATTTTCACAAAACACAATATGAAAATAAAAATGTATTCTTAACAAGAACTTTACGATTGTTTTTGTAAACTAATTCACCCATTACTTAGAAAAGAAAGCAACTTAATTTAAATATGGACAAACAAAAACTCAATTAAGATAAAATCATTAAGGCTAAAGCATAAATTAGCACAAATTCATTCGAGAAACAATTGTTTATATTACAAAAAAATAGAGTTAAAAAATGTCGGTATTTTTGTGACAGTTTGATTAAATTATCTCTGCTTCTTACTCTTTCTTTCAACATATTAAGCTCAAAAAATTACTTCATTTGGTGTTGTGAAAGTTTATTAAACTTGTGATTTATCTAACTTATTAAGTTGACGGATTATTTCAAAGTTGTATAAGTTGTTGAGAAGAAATCAAGTAGGGTAATTGTGCACGTGCAAAACGTGACTGGTTATACCAAACAAGTTCAAAAGTACGTTTTCAATATAAATTCGAAGAATTATTACTTTATCTAGGATCACATTCAAGTGCTGAACCTTATGTTTTTCTTTTATAATAAAGTGTTCAAAAGAATGAATCAAACTTTAATTGCAAATAATTAATTTATAATCTAGTAATAGATAATAGGCAAATTTGTAATGAAAGTTAATGTACTTGAGTAGGTGTCGGAGTTACTTCTAATTCTAAGTAAAATGCTGGAGTATATGTATGCAAACTATTACTAAAGTTAAGTTAAACCACATACATAATTATAAATACAAATTTGCAAAATATATTTTTTTTAAATGTTTGTTGTTTATTAATAAAGCTGTTATTGTCAATTATTTTAACATAAAACCCCTGCAAATTTAGTCACTACTTCCAACATCGAAGGCATTATTAATAAATCAAAAACCAAAAATGCAATGCGAGTATTTCTAGAAAATTGTACAGAGTGACCAAGTAAGAACGACCGGCGGCTATATCTCAGAAATGAATTATAGTAAAACTTAAAAAAGATTTAAGACAAAACTGGCTCCGAAAAAAGCCTAAGAATTGTTAGTCTAGAGGGCGTAATTTAATACCACAAATTAAAAAGTTAAGTTTTACTAAATTGAAAATACATATTCCGGTTCTGCTTAACCGATCTTTGCAAACTTAATGTTGTTGAAAACATCTCAATATTAAAATGAAGTGTTATTTCTAACCCTAGTAAAGGGTGTAAAGTAATATTAGTCTTCAAATTAACTCCAAACTTTTTTGGAAATATTCAAAAGTTTCAAGGGTGATAGCTTTATGCCGGACTGCGTCAGATACAGTGGTAAACAAGCTAGTGATGAACAAGGTGTTGTAGATATGTTTGCTGATTACTTTTCAATGGCAAATGTTCCTACCAGTGATTTTTGTAGACTTGAATTCGAACTACCCTATACTGATGAGCCTCAAATAAGGCAAAGCACTTATATATAGATGTTGTTCTTGATTCTGCAATTATCACTGGCTTCCGGTTTATTGGATTGACATATTGCGTTAAAAATCGAGTTTTTTCACAATGTTGAAGAGCTCATAGCCGACATCTGACTAAGAACAGATTTCTAAAAGTATTTTAAATAATTTTAGTCTTGATAGAAATGTTATATGGCTTTAATTTAAAATACTATCATTGTAATGTTACTGTGGTCGTTCTAGGGCGTTAAAAAGTTTGAAGTCATGTAGGCCAGTGCTATATATTTTTTTCTAAAAAGTTACTGGTTCTGACAAGGGAAAAAGTTAATGATCCCCAGACGTAATAAACAAAAACTCAAATTAATCTGAAATTGTAACAAAAGGGCTAAGCTATCATCATCAGAGAACCGATATTGTTTCGCTAATGATGATAGCTTAGCTATTGAAACACGTGTCCGAGTATAGTTTTTTGGTGTAGTTTGTTAGTGTTTTCCCTTTTCTGACAGATACATGCTGCAGTTTCGAGTTCAATTCCTTTAATCTGAAATTATTTATTCCATGTTAAATGCGTGTATATAATTATTTTCATGTTTAACATGTCACGAAGGTCCAGAGTCAAACACAGTATATAATTAGTAGTGTCAGAATGTTCAAATTGCAGTCCATCATTTCCAATTTAGGAATGTGATCTTTGACCAAACAGAAGTTTCAATTTCTGCTATTGAATCTCGATCATATGATCCCTGGCCGTTGGTTTTTTTTTGGCAAAAATGTGATCTTTTGTTTGTATATTGAAAAACCAAGTCACGTCAAACTGTCCATGGCACATTTTCTAAAAGGAGTGGCAATGGTTTATTAAAACTGTGTGATTTCAGACCAGTAGTTCATGTTGTGGCAATTTACACTACCCTCACTGTAACCTCATCTGACCTGTAGTTCGGAATCGTCTTTTAGTCAGTAATAACAAAATAGTATACAATGTATTAATGTAGATATTGATTTTAGTTCAATTGATTTCTAAAAATCAATTTTGATCTCCTTTAACTCCATTATTTTTAAGTTTTCGCAAAATTGTTTAAGAACTTGTGGCGTTATTTTCTTTTGCAAAATACTCATCATGTACAGACACTCTGAATTTCAGTTTATTTTAGAATTTTCAGATGTTTTTAAATTTTCTTTTTAAAAAAAATATTATTTTTTTTAAATAAACAAAAATGTATATACAAGGTGTGTCTCGACGATAGCATTTTAGACGAATAATGAGAACGAAAAAAAAGATTAAGCTAAAAACTTGTAACTCTATACAAATGAACATGGTCTACTTATTGAAAATATTTATTATTAAATACAATGCCCTCATTTTTATTTTATTTTCGGATTACGTATAAAATTTTACGTCTTCTACTACCAGGTTTGGCGTACCTATCTCTTACCATTATTAAGAAAAAAAATAATTTCAGGTGTTAGCAACGAAAATTTGAATCCACTGAAAAATTAATATATCATGAACCATGAAAGGCAGATAACTGAAACTTGTACAACGGTTAGACATGGAATTAGACTAAAAACCGTTACCCCGAACCTCCTCTAGAAATAAATTTCAAAAATGTGTAATACTGAAAACATAGTCCAATACCATGTCTAACCGTTCTACAAATTTGCTTATCTGCCTTTTATGTTTCATAAAATATTAATTTTTTAGTAGATTCAAATTTTCGTTGCTAAAGCCTGAAATTATTTTATAATATACAGGGTGTTCTGCGTAGAGCGTGCATTAAAAGTTTTTTAACTTGCAGATAAATCAAAAACTTGAAATTTGGTACGCGGATATGATTGAACGTTTTCGTTTTACCTAAAATATTTTTAGATCTTTAGCTATACAGGTTGTGCCAAAAGTTGCTATCATTTTTCTTATTTGAAATACAAACCCATAATTCTTTTTGCATGGGCCGATTGCCCATATAATTCTGAGTTTATATAATTTAAATTATGTTATCTTATTCTTAACTGTTTTTGACATGTTATTTTTTTTAATGGTCTTTGTGGTAGTTAACGAAAAAAAATTGTTCTCGCAAATCAGTTGAGATTATAAAATTAAATTTATGGAGCAGTTGGCTGAAAATTCAGGCTTACTCCTGATGCCCTACTGGTGTTTCCATCTTGTACCATATGGGCACAGGCAATTTTTAAATATCACTATCAAAAATGTTCAAAAATCAATTTTTTCAAATAGCACCTTCTGGTGCTCACGTGGTGAGCATCGGCTGAAGCTGTGCTCCGAATCACATTGCGCTACCCGCCAAGAGCTATTGTTTGATTAACTACTAATCCTAAGCTTATTAAACTATTGTAGCTTGATTGTTAATATAACAATCTAGATTTTTTAGATTAAAATATTCTTTAGTTAACGAATAAGCAAAAACAATGTAAATTGTTTATATCTCGGGTTCTAAATAAACAAATAACATCTTTTTTTTAATTTATATTTCTTTAATACGAATCGATTTGCACTTATTCTATTACATTTGCTCCATAATAATGCCTAATTTTTTCTACTGTTTATAAAATACACTCATTTTTTTCAACAAAAGTGACTAAAAATTGCAAATTATATAATTGTTTTTTTGTGGAAATGATAAATAGTTACTATATTCTTAAATTCGCCGAATTAATATTTCTGTAAAATAATTTCGTATTCAGCTATAAGGCTTTAATGTTCCATTTTTAAAAAATATATAACAAAACTAATAATTATTTTGAAACGGGACACGTTTTTGTTTAGTTTTTGGTCAACTTTTTATTAAAGTTCTACAACAGATATAAAACTATAAGAGAAATTAGAAGAATTTGTTGAAAAAAATATTTTTTGCAGTTTTTACTGTAATTATTAATAAATTAAAAAAAATTTGCAATTTAAAATATACCATTTTGTAGAATAATTATCGCTGTTCTCTAAAACTCACACAAAGAAAATACTGAGTAATAAACAATAAAATCCGCGGTAAATTTTAGTAAATATAATTATATATTTTAATAATTTTTGAAACGACGCCTACTTTTGGACAAAACTATTTTCCCCAATACTACATTATTATTTCGAAGCGATTTGCATGGCCCGACGCTAGTACGACACGCAACAACTCAGTTAACAACGAGTTGGAGTATAATTTAAAATGGGTTGATAACGCAGTTTTCAATTCCATAACCATTTGGAAAACTTTTGAGAGAAGTAACCTTGTACCAGATGCACGCTGGGCAAGATTTAAGCGAATATTGTTTTATCATACTTGACAAAATCAAAGCGGTTACATTTGGTAGATACTGTAATAAGTGGAATTACACCCAATATGTCACCTCAAATTGAGATCACCAACCATAAACGATGCTTCGAACAACGTTATGTGCCATCAAGAAGCCAAGTTCAATAAAAGGTACAAACAGAGTTGCAATGCTTCAACTGTAAGGAACCACATCGCGTCAGAGGTTGTAAAAAACGAAAAATGAATTTTTTAACTACGGCCTTTTGGGACATTATGCCAACAAATACCATAAGAAACAACCACTATTTTCGAAGAATAATAAAGTATGACGCCAAGTTAAATTTACGACGAACAACATTAATACAATCGTAAATAAACCAAGCGTGAACCCATACATCATGCCTACTATTTTAAATGGTAGGAAATTTAGATGCTTAATAGATATCGGAGTCAACCAAGTGCGGTGATACAATTAGTCGTGATTTCTTGAACTTGCTCAACGTTATGGTGTCTACTGAGGCGCACATATTGCAGTTAGGTGACGTGAAACAAGCGTGTCAACTTGAAAAATGTCTCAACTAGTGTTTAGTGACTACCCACGAAGACAACACGGATGCTAAAGGAATCAAGTTAGTCACACAGGAACCTATTTTATGCAACCCTTATTGAATATCATCACAGGAAAAAGAAATTCTAAAAGGTATTGTGGGTGAACTTGGAATAGGCCAGACAAGTCCTACTGGTGCAGAAGGAGACCGGTGACTACAGAATGTGCATAGACTACAGACAATTGAACGCGATCACTGTTAAAGATAAATATCCGCTTCCTCTTATTGAAGATCAGCTGTATCGTCTGGGTGGTAACGGAAAAGGTACTTTACTGCGCTTGAAATGTTTTCGGGATTTTATCAAGTGCCGGTCAGCAAAAACTCAACTAATAAAACTGTAATCATTACACTTGATACAAATTTTTTTTTGCTTATGCCGTTCGGCCTCTGTAATTCCCCCGCAGTCTTTCGAAGACTAATGAACAAAGTGCTTGGACCATTATGAAATACAGTAGCTTTCCCTTATATGGATAATATAATTACCCCATCAACACCGTCCATGACGGCCTCCAACGCTTACGGTTAGTTCTGGAGGTCCTACGTAAATATCACATTAGTAGCTTAGTTATGCTTGTTTTTTTGTACCAAGATTGACTATTTGGGTCGGAAAGTTAGTGCTAAGAGAATTAAACCTTGACGAGTTAAAATTGCAGCTATTGCAGTATGGTGCTACCTAAAAACGTTAAACAGATGCGCCAATTTCTCGATCTAGTAGGCTACTTTAGAAAATTTATTCATAACTTCTCAAAGGTTGTTGAGGTTCTGACTCGATTAACGCAAAAAGACGTTAAATTGTGTTGGGAGTGCTTTCGAACGAGTAAAAACATTACTAACTTCCAGACCAGTATTTTTGATTTGTCGTTACCCACTGAATTATATACAGACGCGATATTGGAGTTAGGGCAGTATTATTTCAAACACATCCCGATAGAGTTCAACAAGTCCTAGCTCATTTTAGTAAGCAAACAACGGTTGACCAACGGCATTACCATTCGTGTGAACTAGAAACCATGGCCGTTGTTTATGCCCTGCAAACATTTTCGAGTTTACTTGTTAAGTTTATAGTTTACAGTAGTGACCGACTGCAATGCTTTGAGAACAACATTCACAAAAAAGAATCTAGTACCGCCAGTGTAGTTGGTGGTTTTAAGTACAGGAGTTTACGTTTGATATCAAATATAGACCGGGAGCACTTATGCCGCAAGTGATTGCTTTCAGTTAGTACCCTGTCGTCGTTTAGATTAACAAATTTGATATTACTGAAGGTGTCTGGATCCTATCCTATTGTAGGATGATAAATTAGGGCCGATTCGTAAAATACAGGTTTAAACAATTCTGAGACAAAGCAGTATTTTCGGGACTACACATTGAAAAACAGTAAAGTTTACAGGAAGTTATCAGATGGAAGATGTGTATGAGAAGTGCCACATACGACTATGTCATGATCAAGCAGGCCACTTGAGTTTAGAATCTACCCTACATCGGATCCAAACGAATTATTATTTCCCAAAGATGAGACGCTTTGTTACAAAATATATAATAATAATAATAATGAATGTCTTTAAATAATTGAAAATAATTAATTGGTCTTCCATTAAGGCGTGTCTTACTTGCGCTTATTATAAGAACTGTCTAGGCAAAAAACAAGGCAAACTGCACCCTATTGATAAGACTCCTACACCTTTTCACACGCTACACTTGAATCACGTGGGGCCCTTTGACACTAGTAGATATGGTAACAAATTTTTATTTGTATTGATTTACCCGTTTACAAAGTTTCCAATCATAGAACCTATCAGATCTACGAAAGTGAAACCCATCCTTCTTATTTTGGAAAACATCACGTGTGCCTTTTTGGAGCCCCTCCCTTGTTGGATAACCAACCGTGGATGTGCATTCACATCTCAAACATTTACAACATTTTGTGTAACTTATGCAATTCGTCATGTACTGAATGCAGTAGCCACTCCTAGATCAAACTGACAATGTAAACGCTACTACAAAACTATTGTCAGTATGCGGCCACAGCAAGTGCTGAACCCGAGGGAGAACTATAAGACACTCACGTAAAAAAGAATACAGATTCCGTTGAACACTTCATTTAATAAGAGAATTGTTAAAGCCTTTTTAGGTTACCAAGCAAAGCCAATGGCTGAAGCTACCTTGTTAAATCTTTTATAAGATACGAGCTGGACTTCAAGGAATCGAGAACTAGAATTGAGAAGTACTACAGATAATGTTAAGTTTAGATTGTCAGTACACATGTAGACGAAGATTATAATGCCCGGGGCCTGTACTGTCCTTGCATAATATGAAAGTGTGTTGGCGTGGTCATAAAACGCCTATGCAATGAGGATGACACCCGAGGTCTGTTCTGCCTGTGTGTCGTCTGAGTAGAAGCGTATGGATGGGTTGTTCAAATCATGCAATGTTCAGTGAATATAGTCGAGTCTGTACTGCCTTTAACCTAGTTATAAGACGCCTATGTAATGAGAATAAAGATGACACCCGAGATCTGTTCTACCTGCGAGTCGTTGAAGTAGAGAAGTAATTGTAAATTGCTCGAAACATGCAATGTTGATGGACACTAACCGATGCCTGTACTACCTGCTTAGTTGTCACTAGAAAAGTGATGTACTTATAATAAACAAATGTTCATTCAGTATGAACATGTTTGAGGCCAATACTGCCGTTCGGATTTA
Source organism: Abscondita cerata (assembly GCA_030710515.1). NCBI lineage: Eukaryota > Metazoa > Arthropoda > Insecta > Coleoptera > Lampyridae > Abscondita > Abscondita cerata. Next base: position 128,787 of record JALBCR010001034.1, read on the forward strand.
TATGTGGTTTGTCGATGTTTCTAGTAGGAATGGCTGTAAAAATATTGTAATGTAGAAACACTCATATATTAAATTTTGACGCGAGAGTACATTCTTATTATTTTCTAATAATACCTTAAAACTCATTTCTAACAAATCAGAAGTGGGATTTAAGAAATCAAAAATTGCCTACCAATTAATGGATTAAAACTTCACGTCGTTACAATCTCCTTGTTTATTTAGTTCGGCAGGCTTGATTTGGAACGGCGAAACATATATTTCATTTTTCGTAATATGATTTTTATGTTTCTAGTGTGAATGGCTGTAAAAATATTGTAATGTAGAAATAATTTCTAACAAATCAGAAGTGGGATTTAAGAAATCAGAAATTGCCTACCGATTAATAGATTAAAACTTCACGTCGTAAATCGTTTGTGGTGTGGCGTGTAATCGCTGTGTCTGTGTTTTGTGTTTATCATGAGTTATCAATCTTTTACCCCTCCTCTCGATGACAGTAGCAACATGAGTGATTGTAATCGAAGTGATAGACCGTCGACATCGCGACATAAAAAGGACAAAACGAAAATTCGTAAACTCGAGAAACGTGTCCGCAAAATCGAAAACCGTAATATGATATTTATGTTTCTAGTGACAATGGTCGTAAAATAGTCTAATGTAGAAACAGTCTTATATTAAATTTTGATGTGAGAGTACATTCTATCATTTTCTAATAATACCTTTAAAATCATTTCTAACAATGAATGTAAGAAAATATTAATAGAAGAAATTCCATTCCAATGTGGTCGAACACTTCATTATACCAAGTTGTGTTCTGTTAACCCAAATAGTACCTTTAAAATACTATGCCATCAACCTTGAACTGTTAGGAGAATAATTTTATCACTTTCAGTCATGCACTGTATATATTTGTCATTAAACCAGAGAGAGTAAATTTTGTTTCAATGGATTACAACAAGGACGTATTTAGAATGTGACATTAGATTTTTGTGAAAACTATGAAGAAGGCACCATGATTATATTGCAAAAATATACTCTAAACTCTTAATATTGACAAATAAAATATTTGTAAACAATAGTGTAACTATGAACGCTTGGAAAACAAGAAAAACTTAAAATTTAGGTCGACAGTAACTATGGAAATATGTTAATAATCATGTTACATAAAATCACGTTGCCTTGTAATGAAAAATCCATAACTTTATTACTTAACTTGACCTTAAATCTGACACACATACACACACCAAGACGGTTCGATTATTGACTTTTAATAAACTAATACTACATTGTATAACGAAAGCACGTATCAAAGAAATAAATTGCTCAACAAAATTAAGTTTTAACCCAAATTCAAAGGAAGTATAGTTTGCAAAAGAATTGTATTACATTGAATAAAAATTCAATCCTAATATATTAAAAGTTGTAAAAACAAGATGTATTGTGATTTAAATTAAATTTCCGAACGAGCTTAAATTCTTCAGAGCTTTTTTCATGTCGTGACATTTTGCTCTTTTAATAAAAATTTGTTAAAATTGAATTTTAAGTAGATTTCGTATATTTGCAAATCTATTCAATTTCCTTTTATAACACAAAAAGTATTGTGATATTTCAATTTTGTGTCAAGCTTTACGTATTTACTTAACTAATTGTTATGTAAAATAAGATGACGTAAGAGGTAAACAATAATATACACAAGGGTAGAAATATATAATTGAAACTTGAAGAAAATGAAGTTGCTAAATTAACATAAAAGGTCTGATTACAATGCAAAATGTAGAGACGTAAGTAAGTTGGTTGCTAAAGTATTCAAGGCAGTAATTTTCTGGTAACGTAAAGAAAGACGAAGTTTTGTAGAGTAAAACCAAGATCCGCAAACAAGTGATCTTGAAATATTTATTCCTACACCACCATGTTCTTTAGTAATTCCACGCTTGACGAAGTCAATGTATTTTTATCAATATGTTTACTTTAGAAACTTATTGCAACGAAAGATTCTATCGATATTCGACTGAAATCCAATTTTTGGCAAAGTAATCGTTATAATATATTACGTAAGTGCATTTTGTTTGTCTTTAAATGAAATAATAAATAATTCTTACATAAGTACTTGAAAAAGTTTTAAAATCACTTTATGGAAGATGATCTAAGCTTAGGTTAAGATGTTTGAAAGCATAAAAACTAAGAATCGATTCGAAGTTTTAGAAATACACCAAATCGCCTCCCTGGCCGGTTATGTCTCTGGCCCTTTACCGTAATCCCTTTCCAGACCATTAACTTTGATTTAAACTAAAGCGAACGAAGTTCTCTGACTTTAAATCGATAAAGTATAAACTGTTTTGAATTATTCGAAGTTATTTTAAAATTCTATTAGAATAATAAAATACGTCTCGGTATCGACGCAAACATCAAATATTTTCAAAGTATTTAATTTTAAGTGACATTTATAGGCCTGTCGTATTTGAATATTGTGTTTTCAGTTTGATGGTATAAAGTGAAGATAATAAAACTATTTACAATTCTGAGAACAATAATTTTTTATTAATTTGCTGAATAATTGAAAATTAGAATAATAGTTTAATAGTGTTTATTTTGGTCTTATAGATTCGGTGAAAGTATAAATGTTTAATTAGTCAAGGAAAATCGGTACTATACGATTTAGTAAACGGTTTAGTATAGAATAAAAATAGTTTGATGAAAATAAATCACATTAATTTATCCAATCAAATCTCAAGTAGAAAGATTGTTACAAAAAAATCTTTGTAATTTTGACAAATAAAGTGAAATTTGGGTGTTAAAACGATTTACTCTAGTTTCGAGACGTAAATCTTTTCGACATTGGTTACAAATATTAGTAAATCGATTAGTAATGGACAATTGTATTTGAACATATTTGAGATTATTTTGTTTATATAGAAAATTGTCACTCGTCAGATGTAAATGATAAAAATTGACAGAAGTATAGTGTTTTATATGTCAAATCACTCTAAATTTCATCGTATGAATATACTCTGTGCAAATAGTTTTATTGCACTTATGACAATGTTTCTTGCTTTTTCGATTTTTTCTCCTAGGACAAAAATCACAAAAACCTAAAACGACTTCTTGCACAACTTCTGGTTCCTCCATGTTCAACATTTTTTGAATTCGAACACGTAAAGTCAATGGTAAATTCTGCTTTGACGATTGATGTATCAAATGTGGTTTGATCAATTCATGGGCCAACTCTTTCAAATACAATCTACGGTCTTGAATAATTCCTGTATTGCTTTTATAAATTATTTGAGAGTTGATACCGCCTATATCCCAAATTGAGAAAAATAATCTTAGAGGCCATCTACAACATAACCTAGAGACAGAATACGTTGACTTTAGCTCATCTACAACATCGAGACCGCCTTTTGTTAAATTATAAAACGTGATTATCTCCGGCTTTGAGGCAACACCACATTCTTTATCGATTTTGTCATTATCATAATATTTAGATTGCATAGAAAGAGTTTTGGTTTGTATGTAACTAAAACCATGGGCTTACAAAACGCATGCTACTGTTCAATAGTCGAATTTTCGTATTTATCATAAAAGGAGGTATCTCATACAATCGATTGGTAGACTTTATCTTAGATATAAAAATAAAATCGAATCTACAACAATCACAAATTAATTTTTAACAAATAACAAAACGTTACCATCTGCAGTCATTCTAATACAATGGGACTATAGAGGAGAGTGGAGACTTTTGGCTTGGCGCAAAAAATAATTTGCGGTAGCAGGCTCTTTAGAATTTCAGAGCACACTGGTCGATGACATTAGTGAGCATTGAATAAAATACCAAGTGGTGAAACTGATTTTTCTTTAATTGTTAATCGTGCAGTGTTCTTATTAAAAAACGTTAAATACTTTGTGACGATGTCTTATTTACAATATTTGACGACATTTTATTTTTAAGAATTCACTAAATTAATCAGAAAATTGTCCTACATAAGTTTTTTTAACGCTTCGTTATATTTCAAACAAGTTTATTTAAAACATTTATACAAATACCAGTATTAAAGTAAAACAACTGATTTTACAGGTCAAAAATAGGGATGCTACGGTTTGTGTAATCTGAAATACATCAGAGAAAAAATGGAGATTATAAAAGATAAATATATTCAAAATTTAAGTCTAGTAAAAAAGATTAGAAATATAAACAATTTCAAAAATGCCTGAAAAAAGCACACCTGTATTTATAAACAATTCTTTTCGAAGACTTTACGAATATTTGTGAAAAGCGTTGAAAATATTCAACATCAATGAAGGGAATAAACTTGCCGTTGTGGTAAGGAGGAGTTGGTTGACTTACTAATTGATTATCAATATTATTATGCACCTAGAAAATCTTGAATAAAATTTTTTGCAAAGTCCTCTTGTCGGTTTAATCACTTCCCCTTCGAACGACAATAAATTTTAACGATACAGCCATTACAGTTTGCAGAAAGTTCATGGTTTTGTAACCTGTGCTCGAAGCTATATATTTCAGATTCAGTTAGTTTAGGATACTTACGAGGATGTATTGATATCTAGTTAGCCTAGACCAGTTCCTTGCATAAACAAAATATTGCGTTACCATAGCAACGAACAATAACTTATTAGAAGTGTCAATGTAAAGTTTGACGTCAAAAAAGTAAACCAGAGTCACCCAATAAATTAAATGAAAAAAAATGTCCACCGAAATTGTGAAAATCGAAAAATTGGAGTATCGAGCCATCATCAAGTACCTGTATTTAAAAAGGTTAAGAGGTAAGCAGATTTACGAAGATATTGTTAATACCCTTGGTGATCAATGTCCTTCGTATGCGACCGTCAAAAATTGGAATGCAAGCTTCAAAAGAAGTAAATTTTCCATTGAAGATGATGACCGATCGGGAAGGCCAGTTTCTGTGTCAGTCCCCGAAAATATGGATGCAGTTCATGACATGATTTTATCAGACCGTCGAATTGGGCTAAAACGGATATCTGAAGCACTGAATATTTCATACGAACGCGTTCATCATATGGTTCACGTCAATTTGGACATGAGAAAAATTGCTGCAAAATGGATCCCCAAATGTTTGAATATTGACCAAAAGCGTGCAAGGGTAGAAGCATCGCGTTCGGTCTGTGCTCGATTTGAAAACGATGTAGACTTCTTAAACCGAATTGTTACTATGGATGAGACTTGGGTACATTTCTACGATCCAGAAACAAAGCAACAATCGATGGAATGGCGACACTCTGGTTCTCCAAGACCTAAGTAGTTTCGTGTCCAAAAATCTGCTGGAAAAGTTCTTGCTTCAGTTATTTGGGATTGCCATGGAGTAATCATGATTGATTTTTTGGATAAGGGTAGAACAATAACTGGAGATTACTATTCGACATTACTGACCACTCTACGGGAAAATATTAAAGAGAAAAGACGCGGAAAGCTATCCAAAGGTGTTTTGTTTTTGCAGGACAACGCCCCTGCACACAAATCTCATGTTGCCATGCAAAAATTCGTGATTTAGGGTTTGAATTACTTGAACACCCCCCTTATTCACTCGATTTGGCTTTGTCCGACTATCACCTCTTTCCTGAACTGAAAAAAAGTTTAAAAGGTCGTACATTTTCTTCCAACAAGGAGGTAATAGAAGCTGTGGAGGTCTGGTTTGCAGAGCAAGAAGAAAAATTTTTTTTGAAAGGTCTAGAGACGTTGCAGGTTCGCTGTAATAAATGTATCCAATTAAGAGGAGAATATGTTGAGTAATAAAATATTTTGACATTGAAATTTTGTTTGGTTCTATAGTAGGCTAAGAATTTTTCAATATATCCTCGTAAATTTTACCCCTGGTTACGTTGTATCACAATATACATACTAACGTTCAGTAGCGAAACTTTTATTTATATATGTTAAGAAATAAAATATGCGGAAACCAACATTACACCGATGCACTTACCGTATTATTTTTGAAAATATTTTTTGAATGTACGTTTTTTAAAATGGCGTCAAGGTCACTAAAGACATAATTTAAAAATCAAAGTGCCACCGCTGGTCGTTAGTATGTATACTGTGCTATTAAGTTACATTTAAACAAAGAGTATCCTGATCAATTGGACTACATACACATAAAAACAGATGTTAGAGTTCTTTTTTTGAATAAAATTAGTAAAGACGATTTTGAATTAGAAAGAGAAACAATTATGGCTATGGCTACACAAATTATGTTAGAAGATATTGGTAGAACTGTTTATGATAAATAAAATTACATCCTTCCAGAATTTGATGAAAAAGAACTCACAAAAACAAAAGTAAAATAAAAATGAGTTTAGGTGGAAGAAAAGAGTTGCAGCAGTATTTAACTTTAGCCACGCCACGAAGTTTTTCGTCTCCAATTTTATTCGATCTATGTGTCATGGTGCACAAAAAGTTCGGATCACAAGCATTACTAGATACCTTCTCATATTTAAGATTCTGTGCAAGCTACAAAGAAACATTACTCTTTGAAGCATCAATTATTAGTGATCCGGCCAATCATACTTTTACGCGAAAGATATTCATTATACAGGGTGTTAATTAAGTATGTACCTTAAATTAAACAGACGATTTTTTGAGTAATTTTAAGATAAAAAGTTTATATAAACCTAGGTCCGTTTTCGATTCCTTTCCGAAATACAAGGTGTTAAAGTTTTTTAAAAAAATTGATATTTAATAATATTTCAGAAACGGCTTGGAATATTTTTTTGAAATTTTGCATTTTGTAATAGTTAATAACAATAAACATTTTGCTATAAGTTTTAACTTTTTAATTTCATCAGTGGTGTGCACACAGTAATCCACAGTGCATTTTAAAGAAACTATTGGTACGCCACTGCTTTTTTCACAAAATAAAAATTAATATTAGAATACTCTTTCAATTCTAAAACAAAAAGGTCTCTCCAGTTTTTTCGTTAGATGCATCGTTATTGATTAAGTGATAATTTATTATTAACAATTATGTAACAATAACAAAGAAACTTTATATTAAACACTAAATTAGATCCTGAAAATAGCCCCCTTCGGCTTCAATACAACCATCTAGCCGCCTCATCATCGAATTCCGCACTCTCCCAGAGATATGCAATTAAGCTGATTTTATTTTTTTCCTCAATAACAATGTATCTAACGAAAAAAATTTTTTTTAGAATTGACAGAAGAATCTAATATTAATTTTATTTTGTGAAAAAGCAGTGGCGTACCAATAGTTTTCCTTAAATGCACATGTGGATTACTGTGCGCACGCCACTGATGAAATTAAAAAGTTAAAACTTATAGCAAAATGTGCATTGTTATTAACTATTACAAAATGCAAAATTTCAAAAAAATATTCCAAGCCGTTTCTGAAATATTATTAAATATCGATTTAAAAAAAAAAACTTTAACACCCTGTATTTCAGAGAATAATCGAAAACGGACCTAGGTTCATTTGAACTTTTTATCTTAAAATTACTCAAAAAATCGTCTGTTTAACTTAAAGTGCATACTTAATTAACACACTGTATATATTATCTGAATCAACTATCAAAATCACACGTTCAATATCGAGTATGTGCTGTTTTACAATCAAAATAAAGATGAATGATTATGAGAACACGAGAAAGATATAAAAATAATTTCCCTCTTTGTTTTTACCAAATATGACTTCACTTGTATTTTTAATAAATAATACATAACCTGTTATTTTACTTGTATTAATTGATTTGGATTATCTTTTATTGTTTGTCAGTTTTATTCACAAAAGCAGTGCTTTTCAGAACTCATACTGCGTATTTAACTGAGTAGCAAATGTCTGCTAAGGGTAAAACTTTATGTTCTCAAAGTTAACAACATGTGTTGAATTTGCTGAACGGTGGTTCATTAATTTCAGTATCCAGTGTACAACAGGTAATGTTTAAATTAACACTTTAAATTAACTATTTTTGTAATAGTAATTCCTTAATCGATAGCGTGTGGCAAATGCATTGGTAATTTCTCATGTTACGGTTAAGCAAATAGTTTCTCGTAAGAAGCAGAACCCCATTCTACAAAGTTCTGGTAAAACAAGATTGCAAAAGAAAACGCTGTATAATCTGTACTCACAGAGTAACTTAGGTTTAATATCGTTCTAAATTGCTCTATTCTTATTTTATAGAAAAACATGTTACCATTCCGATATAAAACACCGAGGTACAGGAAAAGCACTTTCTGTTAAGTAACAGCAGTTTAACTCGTAGACTACAGGAAATAAATTCAAAACAGAATCTAACCGCAGAGCTTTGGTAAAAAATTAAATAGGCGTCAAATTTTTTTTGATGGAACGTGGAAAGGAAATCCAAAAAAGTCTTGGCGAGACAAAAGAACTCAAAGTACGAGGAAACCAAAGGGTATGATGGAAAAATATTTGTTGTTCTACACGCAGGAACAAAATATGGTTTTATCGATAATGCTAATGAGGTACAGGAAAAGTACATTCTGTTAAGTAACAGCAGTTTAACTCGTAGACTACGTGAAATAGGATTTAAATTCAAAACAGAATCTAACCGCAAAGCTTTGGTAAAAAAATTGAATAGGGGCAATTTTTTTTTTGATGAATCGTTAAAAAGGAAATCCAGAAAAGTCTTGGCGAGATGAAGGCGCTCAAAGTGCAAGGAAACCGAAAGGGTATGATGCAAAAATATTTGTTATTCTACATGCAGGAACAAAATATTAATAATGCTTCATTGATAGTAAAATCATTTGTATGGCGCCGCCAATGCATGACGTTCTCTCCAAAATGAGGGTCGCTAAAAGACTTACTCGAAGAGAGTAGTATGAAACTATAGCTAGCTAGTGTTAAGTTGAGATAAAGGATGTGTTTGCATCCAAAAAGATTAAATGGTGGTTATATATAGTTGTAATTAGTGAAAATCATCAATCAAGCTAAGTTTCTAATAAATTATTTTTACTGCACTAAACCCTAAACGAAAAGGACAATAACAATTGGTATTTGCTTCTAAATCACAAAATGAGGATTACCATGGTGAATTAAATGCAGAACTATTTAAGAAATAGCTTGTTGATCGTTTACTGTGCAATTTACAAGAACCATCATTGATAATAATGGATAATGCTCTATATCATTCGACACTAATTAAAAAGTTTCTTGATATACCGCTATGGAATTTTATACTCCGCAACACTAAGTTGTAATAAACATAGGTATTCAAAATAGTTTTCTTAGAATGTTTTGTCATTAGGTGTACATCTTCATAAACATTTATTTTGAATTTATATTGCAGTCAATTATACTACGTAACATGTACATATGAATACTACCATAAGTGCGATAATTTTGCTGCAATGTGAATGGTTTTTGTTAGTATTTGTAAAGTAAACTACAATAATAATAAATAAATAGTTTTGTTTCCATATTTTATTTCTTAAATTGCTATTAGAAATTAAAAAAAAAATTCTAACCTAGAAGTGAAGTTTGAATATTTTGATAGTTAAACTGTGACCATCGCTGTTACATTTATACCATACATTGATTATAGTTTCTGATTTGACTTTAGTTTATAATATTAAATCATACGCATTTCCTTGATGACGTAGGGCTCATCTTTCCTGATTCAGATAGTATATACGATAACGCTGATCATAATTCTTGCACTATATATGGTAAAACATATTTCACCCTATGGGTGAAATTAAGGTGGGTACTCACGCAGCTACTGTCTGTCTAAAAACAATTTTGTGAGATTAAAAAAATTCTACCTGCAAATTTTATTATGAATGAATCTTATTTATTTTGTCTTTTTTCGTTTAACAAAAGAATTCGGTTTTCTATATAAATATAAACCTAAAACCATACATTGTCTAATTACCAAACTAAAAATATTATTACTTAACAAAATTAAAACTCCTGCCTCTTCTTTTCTAAACCTCTTTCATCTTCTTTCCCTTAACAAAATCTTCTTTCTCTTCCCCCTCATCTTTATCCCTTTATCTTCATTATCTTTTTTTTCCTCTCTTCCATCCTTTTTCTTCTCTCCATCACTTCCTTCATCCATTGTACCCCTCTCCTTTCTCACCCAACAGCACCCACCACTTCGTTTCCTCTTCTCTTAACTCACTACATCTTTCTTTCATGTGCATTCTTTCCCATCCATCCCCACACAATCTACATATCCTCTCTTCATCCGCCAAATAGTATTTATTCTCCCTTTCTTCATTTCCTGTTCTAAACCTTGCTATCATTTTTTTTCTTTCAGCGATTTCCCCTCTATTATGTATTTTGGCACTCTTCCGTTATTAATTTTCCATATTTCTCATTTTATTTTCCTTCTTTTATTCTTGCTCTTCTTTCTTGCATTTGCGTGTCTATATCTCTCGTTATTATTTCCTTTTCCATATATCTTCCTTCCTGTCTCAAACTTCTTACCTCCTCTCTCGCATATCCACACCTTTCATAATATTTTTTCCTTTCCTCTTACCCGTAACTAATTTTCTGTGCCTCTACTTCTTTCCAACATTCATATAAAAGTTTATTGTTCTTCCTGTTTTCCATCCTTTCTTCGAATCTCAACGCTTTCTTTACAGTTTCTATTCGTATTTTTTCTAATTTCATTGCTTCTTCCACTATATAACCAGGTGTCTCCTTATCCAGCCCTAACGTCCACTTCTAATATTTCTCCTGTGTTCTTTTTAATATTTCCCATTCCTTCCATCCCCAAATCTCTGCTCCATATAACATCACACTTTTAACTATTTTGTTGAAAATCCATCGTCTTTTCTCTAAATCCTTCCCAAATGTCCTTTCACCTATCCCCCAAACTTGTCCTACTATTTTGTTTCCTTTCTGTCCGAGTTCTCTTATATGGTCTTCATCTTTATTATCATACCTAATGTTATAACCTAGGTACCTGTAATTGTCCCATTTCTCTATTTCTTTCTCTTTATTAGCAAATTTGATTTTACTGATCTGAAACGTTTGTAAAGGATTAAAACAAAAATTAATTCAAACATAACTATTGATGATTTCCCAAGAGTAACAATAAATATAGAGATTTCACCTGGATGTGTTTAAATACTCAAATAAAAAATCAAAGGGGCATTCTGGTTTTATGAGTTATAAAAATCACAAAACATAAAAAATTGTCCCGTTACCTTTTGTAAATAATAAATCAGATGATTATAATACGATTTTTACTGTTTGAGTGTTATGGTTAAAATCAAATAAGGTTGCGTATGAGCCATTCTGAATAACTGCTTGAATTATTTTTTATAAACGTATGTCGCCGTTAGTATAATCTTTTTTATGCAGGTTTCTGCATTACCGATAACAAGTAATTATAGTACATTTAATCAGTTGTCGCTTATTTTATTTAATTTTCTGTATTAATTTCAACCAACAACCAAAACAAAATGTCTAACGGGAAATGTCAAAATATTGTAAGTGTGATTATCACGGTAAAATTTAATTTCTTGATTCTGTTTTTTTAGCACACATGAGCAAAGAAGAAACAAAAAATTATTATATGGTATAGTCATGATCAGGGGCAATGAACAGTTTCAGGTAGTAGTGTAGCTAGAAACTGTTCATTACCCGTGACCATGACTGTACATACGCAAGCTTAACTAATTTTAACTATAGCTGCAGACGAAAAGAAAAAAAATGAGCAATCGACATTTTCCTCGTAACTTTTCATCAGGCATTGTACTAAAAAGCTCGCTATATTCTGTCATGTGTAGATCCGAAAGACGACAAAAGGGTTTATCAAAAATCAAAAACAAGAACAAGACCTGGCGAATTTCATGCATTAATGAGTTTTTTAGGATGTGTAGGATACATAATGGGCGGCAGTGGTCTAAAAGAAGTTCTGCTGATAAAACAATTGCAGGTCACGCTTATTTTAGAACCATCAGGGAGCACTATCTTATAAAACTAACTTAAACAAATATTTTTAAATCTCTCAATTTAACCACCGAAATCTAAAAGCAATGGTGGTTTACTACGTTAAGCCGAAGTATACTTCAAAGATGAAATTAATACAGAGTCCGCTTATCTGTATATACAAGACATGCGCTGTTTAAGAGATGATATGACTGACCTGCAATATAAATTATTCACGACTGAAGGTTTTTTGAAATTCGACGGAGTTTGATCTGATATGATTCTTGAGCAAACTTTAATTTACCTATTGAAAAGTCACGGTGGTCCTACACATAGAAGTATGTCTGGAACCTCTTTAACAAAGTTTGCAGCAACAACTATAATTTTAAATGAAGTGTGTAGCGTAATAGAAAATTTTTTTAACGTGTCATTCGCCACTTCAAAACAACACATTGATTCCGGAGCGTCTAGGATAACAATAGATACCTGTGACATAAAAAACTTATCGGAATTTTATGATATGTATTACCCTTTTCCAGATCAATAAGTATTATGTCTATTTTTTCTGGAGTACTTGGTGACCAGGCCATCAACTGTCACAACGCATATGAAGTTGGTATTAAATATGTTAAATCAATAATCAAAAATAACAGTGAATTTGAAAGTATTAAATTCAAACGAAAAAACATAGTTTTACCTCTAAAAGTATTAAATCACCAATTGAAGCAAATAACGAAACGATTTTAATAAAGGGTGTTTCAATAAGAGCGCAAGATTTCAGTGTTCAATAAATCATGGTTTTCTGTAGCAAAGTATTGAAATGTTTATTGATTTAGAAAATATACATTTGGGAATTATGTATGAAACTAAATATCTTGTAAATGGCCGCCATGATTTTGCTGACATATGCGTACCCTTTTGACAAAATTTTCAATAACGTCAATTCTGGTCACCAAATCGGGAAATGACACGACCAGGAGCAAACTCGTGCAAGATCGTCAATGTTTCACAGGCAGTATGACATGTGGCACCATCCAGACACAAGAAACTGTGTTATCATAGTATGATAACGTTCAGCAACCCGTTGTAGATGCATTGCTTTCTGATAAATCATTCGTGGATTTTCTAAGCCCCAAATGCGACAGTTTTGCCTATTAACGAAGCCATCGAGGTGAAAATGAGCCTCATCACTGAAAATAATTTTTTTGCAAAATCAGCAGGTTGCTCAAGGATCCAATTGGTGAATTCTCTTCGTGGTTCATGGTCTACTGGCAGAAGTTGTTGAGTCAGTTAGATTTTGTAGGCATACAGCTCTAAATATTTAGTGAGAATTCGCTGAAGAGTGCCTATTGAAATGTCCAATTCTTGTGCTCGATGGCGAATTGACGTCTCTGGCATTTCTGTCACACTCTTGCAAACTGCCGTGATGTTTTGTTCTGAACGACCTCTACGAGCTCGTATCGTGCGTTTCACATCACTAACCGAACCATTACTTTTGAATTTTTTTATTATTCGTTTCACAGTAGATGAATTAGGCACATTATTTTGACCGAACATTTACGACCGCACTTTACGAAAAGTGGCATTTAAACTTTCACCATTTTGATAATAATTTTTGACAATCACGACGCGTTGTTCTACCGTGTAATGTTCTATGTTACTAAATAAAATCTACCAAGTTATTATACGAGAAACAATACAAAAAATATTATTAAATCGAATTTAACCGAAGTTAAAGTATTTAAAATACATTAGAAAAACATAAACCATACATTCTTTTGTATTTTTCCCATAAAATTCACTGGTGTTATTATTTAACATTGGTTTTAAAACTTTAAACGGATAATTAACAATTAACGTAAAATTTATTATTTTCGGATTTTTTTTCAATTTTTTAGCATGTTTTTGAATTGTAACCTACAATTGTTGTTTTTGCAATTGAAAGTACAAATCAAAATAAAAGAATGAGACCCTACCGGACTCTTTATGATGAGTTTTGACACCTTCCAATTATGCAAGAAAATTCGTTTATTCACAAAAAATCTGATCTTTTTAAAAATGTTATGAAAAAATTTAGGGAGATTTGTGACACAAAAAAACTATACTTTGGTCAATCTTTATTATGATTTAAACAAATCTAAAAAAAACCTCTAAAAACCATTTTTTACCCCTTAGCAATCCTATAAAAACAACTCCTTTAACCTATGAATTGCATTATGTTTTTTTACCTTCCTTGCATGCCCCTCTACCATTATCAACTATAAAAGTCTGGTTAAAAATTTTTTTTTCCCTATAAATTTCGATAACCAGACGAAGATATAAAGGGCGTAAAACAATTTAATAATTATTATTTTGTTTAACCTTCTAATTTTCTATTATTTAGGTACCTAATTGATTGAAATTAACGACACTTTATGACATGCAAGTTATTTTTTTTTTCACTTCTGGTTTGGCGGAGATGGCACTAACTTTTATCATAATTAAAACAAAAACCCTTAATACTAAGTTTGTTAATTTTTGTTGAGAAAAGCTGGAGCAACGAGAATTAAAGGAAGAAATTTTTCTCGCCACTTTGAAATACTGTAGCTATTCCCAGTAATTTTTGTAGAGCTGCGTTTGAGCTACCCTACACTGATTAACCTCAAAAAAGGCAAAACACGTGAATATAGAGCCGTTCGTAATTCTGTAATTCTGGTTACACAAACATTATTTTTATTTACAGTTTTAAAGGGGAATATGGCGTTGAGATATGAGGAGAAAATTAGTAAGAGACAGGACAATGTGATTCTATATGAATGTTGGAGGAGAACAGAGGATAAAGTATGAACAGGAAGATCGGAGACTATATTATGAAAGAGGATGTAATGAAAAGAGTATAGAGGAAGAGATGCTAAGAAAGGACAAAGATGTGCAAAGTTAAGAAAGGAGTGCAAATATAAGTGACGGAAGGTATAATAGCAGAAGAGAAGTAAAGGGGAGACAAATATTGGTAGAAGGAGGAGAAGAGAAGGTGTAGAATATGTGGGGATAGAAGAAAAGTATAAAACATATGATAAAATAATGTGAGGAATTAAAAGAGGAAGAGAGGGAAAGAACGGTAATTATGAGAGAAGGACGGAAAGACGTAGAGAGGATGAAGGAAGTGCTGCAAAAAGAGAGAAAAGTTAAGAGGAAAATAGAAAACTGTTTTTTAATTAAGGTAGAATTAATAGAAGATGTGTTTTTTTGCTTTTGTTGTTTATATTATGAGAATCTAATATTATTTGTAAGACAACAACTAAATAAAAAAATCAATATTTATACTTTAGAAGGTAAGGTGAATACAATAAATTCGTGCTGCGAATATTTAGTATATATATTGTTAATCTTGAAAATTGTTTACAAATAAGTACCTCATTGAATTAAATTTAACAGTTGTTCATATTTCTATTAAACTGAGTTAATAAAATTTCATAATTTTCTAATTTCTTGTTAATTAAAATCTTATAAAACTGGTTGTGAAAGGTAATTATAATTAATTTTATCAGGACGTAAAACCGTTAAACTTGTCTTCTTATTAATTATAACTTCAGTGTCTACTCTATTCTAACAATAAATGTAATTTTAAAAATACTTTTTTTTAAATTAGGGACATTTGATTACTATACAGCGTGTCCAAGATAAGAATGAACAGCATGGGGATCTCGGAAACCGTGAGAGATACAGAGTCGGTTAAATTAGGAAAAAGTTGCCCACTCGAGGGGCCAACATTTTGTTGTTAAGAAACTCGTTGAGTTCGACTTACTTCCGGAGATATTCGAAAAAAACCGAAATTGTGCCATTTCGTTTTCATTATATTTTGAAGTTATTCGAAAAGTTACCAAAAAACTGAATGCATTTTGTATTGCCACTCTTTTTGTTCTACAAGATAGTGTTAACAAATTTTTACTGTAACGTTTCGTTGCGAAGAAATCATCATCAACTTTATTTTTCTTATAGCACTCAAAAAAGTACACTCCGTATAAGCAAGAATTTTCATTACTAATTTAACAATGTACTACACAATATGGTTATTCGTGATTTTATTGAGAAAAAATAACGTTTCAGTAAATTTTTAATTTTTTGGTCTAGTGTGCACTGAATAAAACCATGGAAGCAAAAATGAAGTCTATTGTTAGTTCTGACAGACTCGATAAATCCAAAACGACGTTGTTATCTAGACGTTCTGTTTACACTTGGATTTTGTTGTGAAAAATAGTGTGTGTGTTGCGCCTGTTAACAATGTTGTTATTGGTAACCATACTCTCATCCGTCCAAATGAACTTGAAAGAAAAATTTGTAATCTCCTCGCACATCCTGGTATACCATTCCCAAAAATTTCTGCGCTGGACATCATCACCTGGTCGTAGTCTTTGACAAATTTGAAATTTGTAAGGCATGAATTGATGCTTTCTCACAATAAAATGAACCGTAGATTTGGCTATTCCAGTCTGGTTTTCAATGCTCCTAGTTGATGCCTCTGGATTTCCAATAACGGATTGTAAAACTTCATATTGTTTTGCTGCGCTCGAATGTGTTTGGCGTGATAATACGGGTTGCTTAAATGAACCGTATTCTTTTAGATTGGACAGCAAACGCCGAAATTTGTACTTTTCTGGTTGCCTCCGTTCCGGCTACTTGAACAAATACAAATGTACGGCTTCTACACAATTTCTCTGGCATGTAATGTAGCAGGACAGCATATCAAATTTCTCTTCGTTTGAAAACATTACTTGCTCCATTATAAAGTATGACCTACACTGAAAAACGTTGCTAAACTAATACTAATCAAATAGATTCTGTCAGAATTAACAATGAAATAAATGAAGTCGATTGTTACTTCGACTTCATTTTTTCATTGCCATGGTTTTATTCACCGCACACTAGACCAAAAGATTAGAAATTTAATAAATCGTTATTTTTTTTTCAATAAAATCACGAATAACCATATTGTGTAGTACATCGTTGAATTTGTAATGAAAAATGCTTTCTTATACAGAGTGCACTTCTTTTAGGTGCCATAAGAAAAAATAGAGTTGATGATGGTTTCTTCGAAACGAAACGTTGTAATAAAAATTCGTAAAAGCTATCTTGTATAGCATAAAGAGGAGCAATAACAAAGTGCATTCAGTTTTTGGTAACTTTTTGAATTACTTCAGAATATAATGAAAATGAAATGGCACAATTTCGGTTTTTTTCGAATAACTCCGAAAGTAAGCCGAACTGAACAAGTTTCTCAACAGCAAAATGTTGACCCCTCGAGTGGGTAACTTTTCCAAATTTAATGGAGTCTGTATCTCTCACGGTTTCGAGATCACCAAACTGTTACCTTGGACACACTGTATAAGTATTTATATTATCATAGCAATCTTCACTATATTTTCTGTAATTGTTCAACAACTGCTAAAAATGCTTACTAAAGATACTGTAAATTATGAAAATCGTTTTAACAACGCCTCAATATCTACGTATTAAAATTAGTAGAGTGAAAAAAATTCTCTAGCTGCCTAAATGCAAGTTTTTGTTTATATTTTTTATTTCACATCTTATGAAATAGAGAGCGGTTCAATTTTTATGAAACTTTCGATATTAGGGCAAAGCGTTGATTAGATTTTGGGCATAAGCGGTCAAACCAACCTATATTTTTTAATATGCATAGATTTTAACCTACATAAATTTTTGAATTCTTAGAATAGTTAGAAAAATATTCAATTTACACATTTATTCTTTAAATAAAAGTTGTTTGTAATTTTATTATACATAACCTTTGTTTAATCTATTTTCGATCTAATAGAAAATTACCGAGATATGACAATCACCTGACTATAATTGTTTTAATAGTATCTTCAAAAATATTAATTATACAAAATAAGTTAATAAGTAAAGTTGTTGAAAATGTTATTATCTATAACTTATATTTGAATTATTTTTTTCTTAAACGTAATTTTCAAATTCCTCTTTTTTGAACAACATTTTAAATGTAAATTCCAGTTCTAGAATATTTAAAGAGCGTGAGGGCGCGGCGGTCTACAAAAACCCGATATCTGAATTCATCTTAAGGTTTTATTTTACTTTTCATAAAAAGTTGCGACGTTTATTTATTTATTTTATTTAGTCTAAGGTTTCTTCAGTTCAGCTGAATTTTTTATTTCTTTAGTGAATATAGTTTGGTTTATCACAGCTTTGACATTGTGTTTTGTAAACAAGTTATGTAAGATTTCTGTTATGTCTTTTAATTGACTATACAGGGTGGTTCACCGGCAACCGCCGCGATTGTTTATGAAAAAACTGTACGTAGGAAAATTCTGAAAATTTGTGAACATACCAAAGTCAATGCGGGTCATTCAAAAAAAATATTTTAAAGATGACAGAACTTCCGGTTTCACCGGAAGTGTGTATCAACTTGCTTATTTTAAATGGAACACCCTGTATATTACTAGATTTTTAGATCCTACGTCTAATTCTAGGTATATTTTATGTACAATGTCATATACCTCACCTTAATCGTTTCTGACTTATTTAATGTTTTATGTCAAAATTGGCGTTTGCAGACCAAAAACTAATTTCAATTATCAACTATTCAAAAACATTTTTTACTTGGTTTATGTATTTTTTTATGTTAAGCTGGGTCCGTTTGAACAGTATTTGTGCCAAATTGTAAAAAAAAATTATAGAGTGTTTGAAAATTGATATCAAAATAGTAGTTCTGAAAGTCGTCAAAGATCAATTTTTTTCAAATGAAACATACCGATTTTTATATTTTTATCTCATTCGTGGTCCAAAATAAGAATAAGTTTGTATAACACTTATAATCTTTTTTACTGTGCTTTGTAGGGGTTTTCGTGTTTCTGGGTATCGGGCAGTAAACGTCTCAGGTGTTCTTGACAAAACTTTGTTGTATTCCCCATAAATAATAAACAAATTTATATGATTTTGTTTGTATAATTTAGACTAACCGGCATGTTTGAATTGAATTCTCGACCACCAGCACAGCGTAAAAAAGCATCTAACCTGGAATTTGCGTTTGAAAACTGTTTATTTGCCAGTATGTCAACAAGTACCAATTTTTCGAATAATCAATGTTATACACACTTACCCTTATTTTGGACCACAAATAAGATAAAAATATAAAAATCGGTATGTTCCATTTGAAAAAATTGATCTTTGACGACTTTCAGAACTACTATTTTGATAACAATTTTCAAACACTCTTTATAATTTTTTTTGACAATTTTGCACAAATACTGTTCAAGCGGACCCAGCTTAACATAAAAAAAAACATAAACCAAGTAAAAAACGTTTTTGAATAGTTGATAATTAAAATTAGTTTTTGGTCTGCAAAGGTCAATTTTGACATAAAAAGTTAAATAAGTCAGAAACGATTGCAGTGAGGTATGTGACATTGTACATAAAATATACTTAGAATTAGACAAAGAATCTAAAAATGTAGTAATATATAGGGTATTCCATTTAAAATAAGCAAGTTGACACATACTTCCGATAAAACCGGAAGTTATGGCATCTTTAAAATATTTTGGTTGAATGGCCCGCATTGACTTTGGTATGTTCACAAATTTTCAGAATTTTCCTACTTACAGTTTTTCCATAAACAATCGCGGCGGTTCCCGGTGAACCACCCTGTATATGTTCTTTTTTAATGTAGTATGAATAGAATTTTTATATTTTTTCTGTGTATTTAAAGAAGCAAACATCTGTAGGTTTGTAATACCTTGAATTATGGTAAAACCTAAGTTTCAAAAACTTTTGTCAGACAAGTACCTATAGGAAAAAAAACAAAAATAGAAAAAGAAAATGATCTCCCAAAATGCTACCATTGTGACAATAAAATTTTGCTATGGTAGTAGAAAAGTAGTAAACTTGATAATTTAAAAAAAAAGAATAAAATAATAATGGCCCCAAAACAGTTTCATTTAATAAAAGCAATAGCGTTAATTTTTTTTACTATAATTATATAAGAAGGTATTAAAACAGATCGATTACAAACTTACCTAAGTTATAGAGACTAAGAGAAGCACTAAGGGTTGCAATTGGATAAACTTACCTGAAAAAAAAAATTAAAAAACTGTTAGGTGAAACAAGTTTAAAAATGATTAAACGTACGATAAATTTTAGATTTCCCAAAATTCTGGGGCCTTTATCAAACCCATTTTGGCTCCAATTCATTATTGCCTTGATAAAGGTCAGACAAATCTTACCGAAACGTTTCGGCACGTATAAAGCCTTAATTGATCCTACCAGAATACCCCAGAATTTTGGGAAAACTAAAACTCAACTAAAAGTAGGTAGGCAACATAATCCAATTAAAATTACAGTGAATGAATAATTATCAAAACGAAGGTAATTATGTTAAATGTAACAATCTAATATTACTGAAATTTGCAAAAAACCTCATTTTTATTTAAAAATCTCATTTAAGTATTATATAATTTTTAAAGTTTGTTTGTCTATTAACTATCGTTATCTGTTATTAAGAAAAAAATTGGAAATATAAAGAAAATTTTAAAAACTATAAACTATATGAAGTTCGTCTCAAGAAAAAAGTTGGATATAACAGAAATCAGGATTGGATACATTGTGTTTGTAACTACACGTTATGTGTGTTATTTAACAATTAGAAATCAGGATGATAAACTTGTTGATTGGTGGAAAGGAATTGAGAACATATGATTTAAGGAACAGGAGAAGGTAGTGAAAGTATTCAAGAAAGCTATAGTATGGTCACGTGTGGGAGTGGGAAGAGCGTGTCTTAAAGAGAGCGACAGACCAGGTAGACCTATGATGCATTAATTTTTGGAGTTACTATATGTCGATTGAAAGAGAATAGTCTTCTGTTTGTTTTTTTTGGAAACAAACCCTTAAAAAGTTATGGGGTTTGAATATCTTATATTAAGTCTATGGGATTCTTTTTTTAGAGTAATAAAGTTTTAAAGTGTCTACTCTACTGGAATTTTTTTTCTTGAACAGGAATTTAATCAATTTAAGTTGTTTTCATGTGATCTGGGGTAAACGGTGTTGGTTGGTAGGTTACAGTTATTACACTTTTTTCTTTGAGAAAAATACATTCATAATAACAATTTCAAAAACTAACTTTTTTTTCACAAAAAAATTCCCATTAACCATTAGATATTCAAACCCCCATAACTTTTTGAGGGGTCGTCTTCGAAAAAATCAAGCACATCGTTGAACTCGTTGAAGGCGATGATTCCCTTTCGTTCAACATATAGTAACCTCAAGAAAATCCATGCACCTAACGTAAAGCTTGATCGAGGAAAGACCTAAGGGGAGGTAAACAAAAATGCATAACTGAAGACTGGAGGAAGGAAAAGTTAACACCAGGGGACACGAAGAATAAGGAATAAGGAAAGGTTTTGCTCTAAAACTCATAAATTAACTAACCTACACTTGATCTGTTGGCAATTTTTACGTGTTCCTCTTACACGAGATATCGTTAACGACACAACTTCGATTTGTTTATTGCTTCTTGTGAGGATAAAAGACTAACGCCTTCTTGTGCAATTGAAGTCGTATACCGCAATCTGACAAGCGAAATGTATACAAAAACTATCTGTTGGTGGGTTTATTATTGTTATGAGAATACTTGACTTGTAATTTACACAACGATTTGTTATAATCAACCCATGTACTTCGACTAGCAATAGCGATAGTGTTATAATTGCGAAAAATAAAACGTCAAACCGACATTTTTTAAACAATTTTCTTTTACACGGTGCACTTGTGTCGGCGTGGCATAACGAATAAATAACAATAATCTGAAATGTGACCGGTGCTATCTTAAACCAGGAAAGATGTGGGACTAGTAATACGCGATACTGCCACAGTGCAGCGGTTGTGACCAAAATTAAACGTCCGCCATTTTAATGGAGGCAGATAAATCTATTAACTCCATTTAGCAGTTTGTGATTATTTTTATTTATTTAATTGGGATACGTGTTAAAACAGGGTATAATAAAGGCGAATTGTGTAGTCTTTGATTCTAAGAATCGGACGGAAAAAGGTTGACGAAATGTAATTTCAATGTAATTTAATTTTACATGAAAATTTTAACCAAAACTCGTAGATTATCTCTTCCAATTTTAGACTTTACTTGTAATATTAAAAATTATATTATATCAATTGAAGTTACTATTCATTGGTAATTTACGTTTTAAAGGACATGTCGAAATCCCAGTGGCGTCGTGGCTTGAAAGAAATTCAATTCCTTTTATGTATTAACCAACAAATACACTTATTATGATGGATTATGATATGCAATTAGTTATTTAAGCTAGGTATGTATTGATTATCGATATACCACTTTTATTACTAAGTTTCTTTTTAGTTCACTATTGTTGATATAAACATAACCCAACTTGTGCATCAGCTGGACGAAATGGTAATGTAAAATACTTTTCTCTATTTCGCAATTTTTATAGCTTTGTTTCCGTATTGTACACGATACGGAAATAGAAGCTCTTTCCGTAGTTTTAGCGATTTTAAAAATTTTAGTGTATATCCAAATAATTTACAGTTTTAATTTTGACGTAAGAAAATTAAGTAAGGTTTTGTTTGGTTAGTTCTTATTAAGTAGATGTTAATATTCAAAGAAAATTTAATGTTAATTTATGAAACAAAACTTAACACACAATATTCTTACATCGACCGCGCATTTATGACTTACATTAACGTAAACAAAACTGATTTTAGTATAGGCAACTATACATACATATTGTCCTTTTATCATCAATCAATTACAACATAAAAGTATAAATATATAATCTGTCGTATTTTGTAGCAAAGCAAATTTTAATAATAACAAATCGACATTAATCTACAATTGTAATAAATCTTTAATTTGTTCACAGTGATTTTTAAGACATTTTTGTACTGTATGCAACATTCCAATGATAACGTTTAATAACATGTTAAGGGTGCTCAGCTCATCTATTTTACAAACTATTATCTCAATATTATTTACTTATTGTTCAAAAGTTAGATTCTTTAAGTAAGGCTGTAAGAAAAAATCAATACTATAAAAAGTAAACACTCCGACTCCTGAAAAGATCTTTTGTAGGGAAACCACTTTAACAAAATGTTTTTTGTAAACTCTACATGCACATGTTTGTGAAATTATGGAACGGTAAATGTAAAACAAAAATTCATCGATAAGGAGTCTTAAGCAAATATGTCCTTGATAAAAGTGTTGCAAAGCTGTTGACAGTATTGAATATGTGCAGAATAATTATCTCAATAAGTTGGTAAACTGCTTGCTCACAGTAAGGATATAAATATCTTTCTTCCGTATGATGCGACAAGTCATTATATAAAGTTCAACTTGTTTGAGATGTGCTTAAGTTACATCCATGATATATCAAACATCGTCAAACGCTTCTGGTATTGTCTTTGAAGGTGGACCACTGTATTGATTAAGCACCAATCCGTTCCCACAAAAAAATTTAGTCTTCTTGTTTTACTGTGATGAAATCTATTTTATTTCGACAAAACAATCGAAATTGAGTAATAGTGAGCTTATATTAAAATACTGTTGGCAATAAAAGACGAAAAAATAAATAATTATTAAAGGCTAAGCTCTCATAAAAAAGTAGAAACGATGACGTTAGGTTATAAATTTGTGGTAATTTCCCAAAAAGGTGCGTTCACAATAGCATTTCTTCTCTAGAATTATTAGAGTATATAATCTTATTATAATTACAAAGTGAATTAAACGGAGATTAAAAATCTCAACACATTATTTTGAAGATAGCAAACTTTCAAAAGCATTTGTTGCTAACTTTGTTAGGATATCAACGTAGCTTTAAACCAAAAAAAAACACTAGATCAAATATTAACATTTATTTCTTAAAATATTTGAAGTAAATTTTTGCGAAATACAAAAAATAGTATGAAAAACACGTGCCACAACTACTTTTTGTCGCACTCCGACACTTCGTGCGACAAAAAGTGTTGTTGTGACACTTGTTTTTCAATATACTATTTTGATCGTAGAGACCGTTTTAAGAATGGACGAAAGAAACTAGACGGCACTGATGAAATGATCGTAGTTATTACAAATGTTTAATGTGTTAAAGTTAGGTATAATATGATTAGTTTGATGCTAAAGATAAAAATCCATGCTCAGACTACCGATACGTTTTGAATGTAAGTAATAAAAGCCCCACCTTAAATTAAAATTGCATTACTTATTATGTAAAAAGAACTTGACTATAAACAACTGCAATGTATTTTATGAAATATGCAAAAAATAAAAAACAAATTATTCAACAGAGATTCAACGCATGATTAAATAGATTCGAAGTTAGTGAATTAGATAATTTTTATGAACCGGTAGATTAACTTTGATTAACTACTTTTGCCAATCACCTTCCAGACACATGTTAAATTATGCTTGGCGAGAATATGGTATGAATCTGGTACAGAATTAGGCTCAACATTTGGAATTAGTTTTCACTTAACCATCATGATAATCGTTTGACTTCGATCCCGATTTAGACATCAACAATGCGTTTGTCTTTTTTAAACAATAGCTTTTGCTCCTTTGCTAGTGTCATCGTACCATTCAAAGTAACTTGAATGTGACCTGTGCAGATAAGATTCATCATTGTAAACAATAATCCTGCATTCACCAAACTTTTTCATTTTTCTCAGTAACGCAGTGTTACGGGTTTATTTGCAAAAGTAAAACGTATGTCAGAAGCCTTCTGAAAAACGTCCATTGGTGGATTTTTTAATTAACAAAAGTTTCGAAGACGATGAGCGGACATTTTCTACTTCCTTCTACTTGGGTGTTTGGCGTGCCTCCTGAAGTTAAAACGTTACACATAAATTATTAATGTGTGCTTCAATAATTCCAAGTCGAATTGGTGTTTAAAATTTAAATCCGACCACATTCGCCGTAAGTACTTTCTTTTCCTTTCTTTGGTTTCGCGGTTGTGTTAGTTCTAATTACGACGTATGCTTTAGCACGCACGTTGACCTCATATTCTCATCGTGTCTTACACCTGAATAACTCCTGGGGGTGCTGGAATGGCTATTTAAGAACGTTTCTCTATAAACTTGACGACTACCAGGGTTTCGCATCCAATTAAGCTGCAACCAGCCGGTGAACTCTACAGGGGTCGTTCATGCTGTATACTTGCTGCATTGAGGGAACATATTTGCCTTCCGTTCTTCGCTGCATACCTCCCTTAAGGGAAATCCTGGAGCTACCTACCTTCTGGAGCTGTCGAATACTGTCGCTAGCAAGAACTTTCATTCTTAGAACTGCATACTACAGAATACAGTTAAGTTTTAATGATTAAGTAACCTATTCAATGTTAATGCGTATGAAGCTCCCGTACATGTGACATTGAAGGGTTTGAATCTCTAGCATTTAAGTAAATTTTTATTCGGGGTAGACTCCACTACCGACGTTTAGTTTTGTTTTTAATCAGCTTCATCAAAGCTTGGCCGCTTTACATAGAGTGGTTGAAGCTAAAACAAAAAGCCTTTTGTGTTGGCGGGAAGTACTTACCTTTTATTCCGAGTTTAAGTTAGTTTTAAGTCACCGTGTGTAAGTGACGAGTGTACGTCGAGCCTTCTTAGTAACCAATCCTCAATTGGAACGCTAACTTTAATTTGGGGTGTAACTAAAAAGCTTAACTAAAATTCGACAAATTAATTGCGCGCTTTAATTATTGTTGTTGCTAACGCACGTAATCATATGCGACAGTCTCTCTATTTCTGTCACATTCTCCTAGTACTTTAAGTTTTATTTGCTAAATTGAATTGTCTATTTGTCTCTCTGATTTGTGTTCGTTTTAGCGTATTAGACCTTTAGTAAAACCTGTTGAACTCCTGTTGGTCGGTTTTATTTCTTTCTATTACCCAGCAGGTGGCGCCTTCTTAGACAGCAGTCTATTTCTTTACAGTTCTCCAAGAACCTCTTACTCACCGACTAAGCCGGACGTTGCTGTGTTAACTACTACAAATACTAGATCCTCCACAAATTTAGTACGCTACATCGAGCCAAATTGTCTTATTCTTCTCTCTAGGTTATACCGCTAGAGCCGTCGTTTCCTTTCGTTTATTTGTGAACTACAACCATTACAGCAGTTTGCTTTGATCTTTGTAATAAGTCAACTGCTTAAGTTTATTGTTAAATCGATATTTTCTTCAACAGGTGCAAACACCTTTTGCATTGCTTCGTTTTTGTTTTTGAATGTAAAGATCATCTTACGATTTCTTCATCACACTTGTCGATGGTGGATTTAGGATGCTGGCTTGTTTTCCAAGGTAAGTCAAAGCTACTTTCTTCAGCTTTTAATTTACTTTCCTTTGCAATCCCTTGAACTGTTCTGGTGGATGGACCCGTTGCTTCCGCTATTCTTTCAATCATACGAATCCTTTTTCATGTTTCATAAATTGATATGTTTTGTAAATAATTTCACGGTCTTGACTGTGAACCCCACTCATGTTTAAACTACCGAACCCGATGAAATAATAAATTGTGTGTTGAACAAGGGAAAACGAGTCATTATAAATTTATGAGTTGAATAGTAGCGTTTTTCCGAATATGTAGAACAGCGTGTAAGCATACTGTAGGTACATTAGTAAAATAAATTCAAAACATAATGTAAATATGAAATTATAGTTTGAATTATTATTATTTGATCTGTAATTATGTTTTAATAATTTATTTACGATTTGATGTCTATACATTCCGCCACTGGAATATGCATAAATAAATCACATATACAGGATGTAACGAAAATGGAGGTCATAAATTAAACCACATATTCTGGGGCTAAAAATAACTCGATTGAAGCTAACTTACCTCAGTACAAATGTGCATGCAAAAAAAGTTACAGGGTGTCAAAGTTATAATTTTTCAAAATTTTTTTGAAATATTTCCCTTAATAAAAGCACGATTTCAACGAAATTTCGTATTCAGCAGTTTTTCAGAATGAGAAATCTAAATCTGATCACAGTTTTGATGTACATTGTAGAAGGAGCCACCAGCAGCACTTTGCGTATATTAAAATGTTCATAACTTTTTTGTCCCTCGGTATATTGGATTGTTGTTCGAAGATTTTCATTTCTTGACGTGATGAGCTCAAAAAAGTATATTTAAAAGATGTCGATTCGGCCAACCGTTTCCAAGAAAATTGACACTGAATCTTCAGTTGTTATCGAGATACGGCTTCTTTTTTATTATGAAAAATTCCGAATAACAAAAAATAAAGTATAAATGAATTTTTTTGTAAATAAATAAGATTAAATAAAAATTTTGGGACCTGCGAATAACGAAAAATTCATTTATACTTTATATTTTGTTATTCGGAATTTTTCATACTGAAAAAGAGGCCGTATCTCGATAACAGATTCAGTGTCGAATTTCTTAGAAACAGTTGGCCAAATCGACATCTTTCAAGTATACGTTTTTGAGCTCATCACGTCAAGGAATGAAAATCTTCAAACAACAATCCAAGAGGTTAAAAAGTTATGAACATTTTAATATACGCAAAGTGCTGCTGGTGGCGCCCTCTACAATGTACATCAAAACTGTGATCAGATTTAGATTTCTCATGCTGAAAAACTGCTGAATACCAAATTTCGTTGAAATATTACCAAAAAAGTTTTCAAAAATTATAACTTTGACACCCTGTAACTTTTTTTGCATGCACATTTGTACTGAGGTAAGTTAGGTTCAATCGAGTTATTTTTAGCCCCAGAATATGTGGTTTAATTTATGGTACCTCCATATTTGTTACACTCTGTAGTTATATATAAAATGGAGGCATTCGGTCACAAATATTTGCGTACGATTACGAGTCCCCACTATTTCCTGATCTGAGGGTGCTAAAATTGATGATAGGTAGTTTACGAGTATTTATTACGTCTTACATGATATTACATACATTATTTACACGAACGCGAATCTTGAATGTGCCAAGTAGGAACTGATAAACTAGAAACTGGGTACCGTGAAATTCACTTGATTGATCAATTGATTTGACAAATCAAATCTGATGTGAACTCAACTCTACTTCCTGACTTGTCTAATGTGTTCCATTCTGCGCTATTTATGTGCGGTTGAGTTGGTCTTGTTGACGCGACAAGGGTGTCTTAATTGTACTTCCTCATCGTTAGTATTAAAAATTAATGTGGCTTTGATAAGGTACTACCGAAAGAGATCATCCGATATCTTATGGCCGTTTGCACCGAAACGACTTAAAGCACCGCTTAAAAACAATCGTTGTTGTAATTTTAACAATTGTATCTAAGTTTATAAGCATTTGTTTAAGTTTAAGTTGTGTCGGTGCAATCGGCCATTAGAGTTCCATCGGCTTCTTAGGTATCGGTGAAACCTTCTGTTAGAGTTTAAAACGTGTCCATCTCAGAGACGAGTCCTTGGACGCTACCGACTGAAGGATGCTTGTGGTTTTATTTTAACAACATAATGACAAACTATTAGCATTGCTATTAGGTTTTTTCCTAGGCCGCACACAAGTCAGAGCGGAATGGCGTTATCTTTTTAAAGTATTGAATACAAAAAAACCTGAATGTAATACTTTGCATCATTGTATAAAAATTGTCTAGAATCTATATTCTATATTATACAGTTGTTGAAAATATTATATAAACTGCTCCAAATATTTATTAACCTAATTATCTTAGTATGACATTAAACAGAAATTTCAAAAGCAAGTTAGTCCCTCTATAAAACTCGGCTGTTACTCGCCTCACTCCTTTTGCTCCCTCGGCTCACCGTTTATAATCTCATTCTCATTCAACAAAAATTATTGTATTGATATTAAACATAAATAACTATATTAAAATAAGTACGTATGTTTTTTTTTATGAAAACCTATAAAAATGATAAATGGTAAAACAATCTAAGTAATAATCATAACAAGCATTGGACGACGGTCGCGACCTGAATTAAGAGCAGTAAAAATAACAAATAAAAGAAGAACGTAATTAAAACATCTGCAAACCTTTTTAAACTTCTTGAGTACCCAAACATCATTTCCGTTTATTGACGCTATTAAAAAAGGGTTTATAAGTCCCTGAGGTACAAATCTTTTCATGATCATTTTAACTCGTTTATTTGAAGACAATAAAGATTAAGTACAACACATGTTTTAGGTAATACTAAATGCAAGCATAAATGAATTGTATAATTTTAGTTACACAAAAGAAAATCTTGCACTTGGAAATATCTACAAATTTACCGTTGATTTCGGCAAATCTCCGGATTATAGAATAATCTCGGATAATAAGTTGAGAATATATGACTATCTTTTGGTAATGTATATGCAAGTACTTAATCCTTTCATTACTATCTCTCGGATTTGTAGTATCTACTCCTCCTCACATCAGGTAACTGAGCCTTAGGATGAAGGGATCATGCAAGTTGATATGTCACCAAGTTTAATTGCAAGGAAAATAATCATTTTATCTCGACCTTATTTTAGAAAAAACGTTTCTAAATTTAGATCGCAGGAATTACTACTAAACTACAATATGAACTTAATAATAGGACAAGAACTTTATTAAATATTTACAAACTGTTATTAGAAGTTTTCTAAATTTACGTTCTAATTTTACTCACGTTTAAGTATTATTTATTTAAGCAAATTTATAAATTATATGTCTTTTTTGTTCTTAATTTTCACTAAACTGATACGAAAAATAATGCTTAAAATGAATTGATTATAAATTCTATGATTGTTTTTTTCTATTTTTGATAAAAAATGCTTTTTATTTTTGTAGGAAAGGTCTATGATAACTAATGCTATGTGCGCCTCATTTTTGCTTTATTGCAACTAATAGCAATGAATAAAAACGGAATTAAACATAGAACATATTCGGCAATTAAAAACCCATTTTTTCCAAATTGGTTCTTTTTATGCCATAATAGTTTTCTAGTCAAATTTTTAGTAACCAGATTTCGAGTTTTTACTAGAATGTTTAATCTTGATAAATGTGAAATTACTCCTCTAAAGTATTATTTTTAGGTTGTATTAATGTAATCCTCCTTTTAGGAGTTTGGGTAGAAATAAAAACCAAAAACAGCTATTGCGTTTTTCCTTCCTCGGGCTCTAAAGTGAGAACAAAGCAAAATTATGACTAGAAATAAATTATTACATAACAACAAACGAAAAACATGCAATTAATTTAAAATAATAGGTAATTAATACAAATGTTAAAATAATTATTCTAAAAATTGTTTATAAACTATTTAAAAACTCACTTTGTCGGTTATCACAATAATAGTCAATATTTCAATTATGAACGAAAACATAGTTCAATGTCAATTAAATTAAAAATATAAAAATAGTACACGTATAAGAACATATGAAAAATAAATTAATGTATAAAACAAACAAACTTGTATTAATAATGGCAAATATGTAATAAGGAATAAATAACTTGCAAATATTTTAATGTTAATGCTATCAATATGAAAGTGCGTACCAGTTGATAACCGAAAACGTGACGTAACAGCCTTTTAAAACGTTAAATTATATTGTATAATTTTCCATTTTATTTTATTTAATACTTATTGTTATAATGAATGTTTGTTAATTTGTTCCGCTAACTTTGATTTTACTAATTATATTTTTATAGCAAGTATCAGTTCGAAAATTTATATTGTTTTTGTATAAGTTGATGTAAGTATATCATTTCTGAAATTAGTCGTTTGTTAAGGCTACTCTCTACGTCTAATATGACTGGATTGGAAAAATCAAAAAGATGACCATTTATTGAGTGATGTGCTGATAAAGCTGTATTTTAATTTTTTTTTGTACAATCATACTTGTGATTATTAATTCTATTCTTCAGTTTTTGTTTTGTTTGGCCAATGTAACACCCATTACATCCTAGGCAGTTAATTACATATATTAATTGGGATTTTTCTATGGGATCTATTTTGTCTTTAAGTTTTGAGTAGCAATTTTTGTAAATAGTGTTGTTATTATATAGTATAATTTTATAAATTTCTTTTTGTTTTAGAATATTAATTAATTTTTGACTTAGTCCTGGAATGTTGATTAGTTGTTTATTATAATTATAATATTATTGTATTTATTGTTATGAATACCAAAAATTTTAATATGAACGTGAATGCATAAAATTAAATTATTTCTTAATTTTTACAAGCTATAAATTTGCATCGTACAACATGTTCTGCGTGCATTGGTCCAAATTATCACAAATGAATGAAGAAGTTGTTTATCTCTTTCTGTTGGGTGAATAGATCATAATTAAAATATTCAAATCAGATACAAAATATACGTTTTCATGTTATATATTAAAATCCGATGTTTTCTGTAAGCAGGTAAAACAAAAAATATTTTTCGGTAATGAGAAAATTTAAAAATATTTAATTTCAAATGAAATTATAAGCATAATAACAAATTGAACAAAGCATTCAAAAGAACGTATAAAGATAAAATGTACAAAGCTACTTTATTTAATAATTAACAAGTCCGTATTCTTTTAATTCTAAACAACAAATTTTACCGTTGTAAGTATTATGGTATTCTGAAAAACGAAACATTTAAATTTCAATTCTGTGATATTAATATTAATCAGTTCAGTTTCATAAGGAGATGGGATTCCAGAAATTCAAACGAAATAAACATCAACAAAATATAAATATAAAAATTCAATTCTTGTTTTATTTCTCTAAATAAATGAGAATTAAATGTGATTAAATTTCTTTCGAATCCCTAGGTCTCTCATAAATATAAGCAAATGATCAAAACAATTTTTCGTAACTTCTCACTTAAGTAAATTCAAATGGATGTAATTTTAGCGTTTCGACAAATATTTCTATGTACTAATAAATGAAATGAATTAATTAATCATGTCCTATGATAACTTAATAATTTTGAATCAAACCTCAACAACAATACGCACGTAACTGTATCATTAATCGAAAACTTTTTAGAACTAAAACCATTTCTCTTATAAAACTATAATAATGGTTTCCGTTTTAATTTTTCCTAGGAGGCAATACATCAAATGCCTTTTAAAAATAAAAAATCAGTTTGATAATAAAATAAATGAAGAAGATGAAAAATGTCACCTGTCGGATAAATGGATACGTAACGATGTTTGAGAACCAATTGAAGTAAAACGTATGGAAGCATACTGCATTATTTTTTTATAAGACAAGGTTGTTTGTCTTTATCGATTTTCTTAAAAAAATAAACATTCACTTTACTCTACTTACTCTGAAACACGTGACCTAATTCATATTTTGTGCATATTTCAGTCATCTGAAAATTCGGTGACGTAATGCATTATAAATGGTGATATTGATTTTTTTTAAATATAGTAAACCTTTATAAAAACTCAAACTCAACATGATGTATCATAATATTTATATAATGTTTTTTCTTTCTCTCCTTTATAGATTATTTTACCATTGCGTGTCAGAAAGAAATTAATGAGCTTTCATTTTTTAATCTAATATAAACCTTCTTGTAGTTCTAAACGAGGGAATTAGGATAAAAATGAATACGAAATACGAGTAAGGTACACTTCCTACTACTACTCACCCCGTTTTACAATTCTATTGTCTACGTGTATAAGCACTTAAATATGTGTATATCAACTTCTAACGAATATAATAGACACCTACCCAACGTTTTAATTAAAAAAATTAGCGCAAGTACGCGTGGTTTTTTAAATACTTGCATTGCTAACTTTCTTGACATACTGAATTGTTTTATAAACAAGGGAAAAGTGACATTTTGCTAGCGAGTGAAAACGCTTTGATTCACAAGCCTAGCTTTTTCATTATATCCATAACAGCACATCATTATAATCCAGGTTATTTCATTATTAAATGATAGCTGAGGGATAAACATGCGACGTTTTTCTACGTCGTAAGTAATATTTCTTGCTGTATTCCTATTTTTGTAAAATCTCTATTCTACCGCCATTTTGAACACGTTTCAAGCCTCCTTCAAGATATGGTTAATGGTAATTAAATAAATAATTACAAAGCCAGGGCGTGAATTATGATGGTTACCAATATATCTAACTATTCTCTGGAGACCGCTCGCTATAAAGTTGGTTACTGTACCGGCTGTTCCTTCTGCTGTTGAGGGTTTCTTCGAATATAATCGGTTACCTCCAGTTTATGTCTTGGGTTGATCTGGACATCCATATCTAGACATCTTATTTTTGCTACGTCTGTCTACTTCTCTACAATACTAGTCTTCGTCTGTCCTGGAATAATGCACCTGCCAAACCTGCCAACTTATGATCGCAATCTACAAATATTCAAATAAGTTGGAAATGATGCATGTTTTCTCTTATAAATGTATATTTTACGCGTGATTGTATCTGTAGTCCGAAGTGAATTTAACAACCTAACTTTTTGCGCATTTATTTGATCGATGGTATTTTAAAGATCTTTCAAAAAATTTGTTTAATGTGATTGCGCCTTTTTACTATTTGAGATTTGCCGTCGGGAACAGGTACTCGTAATTTTATTACTTAAACTTAACGTCCTTAATTACCACACGTATTTGTGTGTAGCATTTGTGTAAAATTCAAGTATCTGTTTGTCAAGCGATTACCAATTTATACTCCGACCACACCCTTTTACAGTGGCGTCGCTATCGATGCGGCTATTACATTTTTGAACGGTTCCAATCCCTTCTTATGAGAAAAAAGAGTTCTATTTAATTACTAGCTAATTAATTTGTATTGTGCATTTATCTACTCCATATTATTGTCTATTTTGTATGTTTTCCGTGTTCTTGAGGTTCTCCTACAATAGTAAAAAAACTAGTTTCATAAGTCGCACATTGTAGCACGCGTCCAAAATTCAATGGACAAGTGCCACTATGGACTTATGAAACGAGTTTTTATACTATTTTTTTTATTTTGCGTCTTTCACAACCTGTTTTAATGAAAAATTACAATTGAGATATTTAGGGACTTTGTGGCAGTTGGCAGTAGCTAGCTACGATTTTTGAATTCGGAAATTTAATATAATTAAATTTATTAAAAATGAGTTCTGTACTCCTCCAGAAATACGAAAAATTGCTAGCAATACTGTTGGTAATTTACTGCCTAGTAAGTCTAGACTAGAATACGAAAAGCAATATAAAATTTTTGCATAATCCTGGAAGAAGAAGAATTTATCGAAGAAGTCAATGATCAAACATACTTGGCAATGAAAGTAGGTATCATATATATTTACAGTTTCATTCCTAATAGGTAGCGTTAATTTCAGATCAACTTAATAATAGGGTACTGTGGCGATTTAAGGCGCGAGGAACTGACCAGCATGAGTTTAGACGACGTTGAATATAAAGCTGATTCAATAATGGTTTCTGTCCCTAAAAAAAAATAACGTGCCAAGATTCTTTGCCATAACCAATACGAGTTGGATCGATTTCATAAAAAAATATGCTAATTTACGACCCTCAACAATAACGCATAAGCGATTCTTCTTAACTTACCGGAATTGCAAATGTGTGAACAGCCCAATTGGGATTAACATCATGGGAAGAGTTTCAAAGGATATTGCCAAATACTTGAAATTTTAAACCCTGAACTTTTCACGGGGCACTGTTTTAGGAAAACCAGTGCCACACACTTGGAAAATCAGGGGGGTGATTTACTAACAATTAAGCGTCACGGAGATGGAAATTCTCCGCGGTTGCAGAAAGTGATGTTGACGCGTCTTTGAAAAACAAACTTCAAGTTTCTCAAATGCTTTCATCAGAGCCCTGGATGTTCCTCTGCTTCCACCGATTGTCACACCGCTCCTGTTATAAATAATTCTCAGCAGAATATCGTATCGACCCATAATCTTTTAATTGTTGCCGGTGTTAACATTAATCCTCAGGAAAACTCCAATGTAACTATCAATATTTATAATAATTGTACATTTTCGTCGAATAGTTAAGCTAAATCGTTTTGTTTGTTTACTTGTATTTAAAAATAAATAATCGACAAAGAAAAATCAAGATCAGGTTTTTAACACTGTGAGTTAATTTATGGTATATTTACAAATAAACCCTAAGAAAATCTTCAAAACATTTTTTTATTTTTGAGTTATTTTAAAAAAAGATGGATTTTTCGATATTACACATTATTTTTTTCTCGCGTTAATATTGTTAACTAAAACAGATAACATTTCTCACAGCAACTTTTAAAGCCCTTTAAAGTAGAATTGTCAGTTTTTCAAATTGACGTTTCGTGTTTGTGGAACAACCATCAATGTTTTTAATACTGTATTTAATTATATATAATTTATTTTGTTTAATTGCGATTCCTATTACGGACGTATTATATTTTTAAACATAAACAACTAACTGTTTCAATTAACTGTTTATCTTCATGAAGCACATGGTTAGTTATGTTTCATGTCAAATCGTTAATTTTCTCAAAATTTTTGATCGACATCTTTGTATGATGGCAAGTTTAGTTTTGATGGCACAGCCCGACACTTCCACTTCTGAGGTCCATATGGGTATAATTATAGTTTTATAAATTAGTTGCTTGTTGTCCAAAAGTGATATTTATCCCAGTAGCAAAGGGAGATTTTTAAATATAAATTGTAGAAGTTTCTTTTTCTCGTTAATATGTTCCCACGAGGTGAGTTTATGCTCTAGATGTAGCACAAATTACTTCAACGAAGTAGATTGAGTTATTTCAATCTTATTTAGATAAACAACGACCTCTAGTAAAGTCAACTGGAATTGTAATAGTTTATGGAAATTAGGTAATAGTATTGCGGTATTTTATGTATTTATGTCAATAGCTATAAAGCAGTAAATATTGTATGCGTGATACTATGGCAGTGTTGGATTGCTGAGTGAGAATTAAGGAAGCTGAAATTGGTAATATAGAATACAATTTTTTAAGTTCTTAAATCCTGTTGGGTCAGCAATGACTGCATCATCTATTTCTTTGGTCAAACTTTCAAATCTGTACTTTCCTGGAGGATGTATCGACAATGTTCTCATTCGGCTTTAGGGTTATGTAGACACATGCGCTGATTGATGCAATAATGGCTGGCGACTGTATCTATGTAGTTTTTGGATATTCAGTTTATAATTAAAAAATCCAGAAGATCTAAGGTTTTGTTGGAATTCGGTCAGTAAGTTAGAATTATTGCAGACACATATCTATATTTATATTTCTGTATAACTTTATACACTCTCTACTTTTAGTTGTGACTAATCGAGATCCCCGGTGATGTGCTATTCGCAAAAAAAAAAGATTATATATTTTGGTGGAAGCAGTTCTGTGTCCAAAAACTTGTTTTTGTAAGTTCTTAGTTTTTGGAATTTGGTACTGCGTTTAATTTTTTGTTCAAATTAGGAAAACAAATGTTTGTTTATGGAATTCGGACTGTTTATGTACAAAAAAAAATAAATCTTTGACGAGACCCTGACTTGGCGAAGAGTACCGAAAGGTAATTCCACAAATTACTACTTACCGACGAGTGGGCCACTTGAGAATGTTGCGGCAAGCCAACGCACACTCACTCCCCTTTTGAAACAAAGACCATCCGCATCATTGAACTTTCGTATTCGTCGTAAAATAATTTGTATTACCATTTTTTCACATTCACTGTTACTTTTAAAGTTTTTCAATTGAACATCTTTAATCTAATTGAAGAATTGAAGCTTCCACGGCCGAATTACTCAGACTTCTTTAGTCTAGAATCTTGGTTGGTTGACAAGTTGATTACCTGATTTTTAGTTGTATACCTTGAACTTTCCTTTGGTCCAGTTTCTCCCCGTGATGAAGGTCGTTACGATAAGTGGCGAAACGTTGGCTACGGTCCAATCCCGGAAGACGTTTTTGTTTCAACAGTCTCTAATCTAACCTAATTTTAATGATTTTGCGATTGTTACATTGTTCAACTTACTTATATTCAAACGTAAATATTACAACACTTAATCTAATAATTATAATTATACATTTTATTAATTAAATGACAATAAAACCAAATATAATCCTTTAGATGCAATGGAGATGATCAAGGAAATATGTCTGTTCAAGAATTTGTAACGGGATTATTTTCTACGTAATTGGTTTATTGAGAAATTTTCTCCCTACAGTATAGGCCGTCGTGTTTGCACTGATGTGTCTGAATATGCGTTTTTATATTGGGCAGTTTGGGGATTTTACCTGTTTAGAGTTGCCTGTTCGTTTTGGTATCCGTGTATTCTAAAAGTGACATCTCGTCAGCTCGCAATTTTTTCCTATTAAATCTTGGTTGTGAAAGGGTGTACTTGGAAAATGCTGTCTAAAAGTTGAACAATTGGACACGTGCTTAATAATAGCGAGTGAAGTAAAATCGTCCCATTCTAATTAAGGAATAAATTTTCGGTTACGATTCCAGTGTAAGTACCTTTCTTTCTTTTACTTTCCTTGTTTTAATGAAATATTTGTTCTTACGGGTTCTATTAATTTTAGGCACTCTTCTTTTGTTTGTTGGGTGTTTCCTTTCATTTTGGTGGTTCAGTTGACATACTCCGTTTGAATTAGTCGATGGATATTGGATGAGGGTTGTACTGGCAATATTAATAATCCAAAAATTATAGCCTATCGAAGTGGATATCACATAACCGTTGGAATTTACTGGAAAACTTAGTAAACTAATTACAAAGTCAACTATATCTATATGGTTAATCAACTTCCCTGGAGGCCATCGTCGAGTCAAGGCCACCGCTCAAGATAAGCCGGTTATCTAACAATTGGTGCAGCCCAGCAACTGTTATCAGTGAATACTCAAATACTAGATTTGGATACAAGAGCTGTTATCTCTACCGATCAACGGTCGAACACGAAAGACTTCCTAATTACACAACCTAAGTTAATTGTTTATGCATGCCATTAATTGATTTTGTCGCGTTATATGTATTTGTATCGTGGTTGAAAGTTTAACAACGTACCTTTTTGGAGCCTATTCTTATCCTTATGTAAACTCGAAGGATCCTTCAAGTACAATTAATTATGTGCGCTTTGAACTTATTTAAATAATCGGCCACGGTCCGGTACTCGTTGTTAATTGTTATTAAGTACCTTTGGAACCATATTTTGTCGTGCGAATCACGTGTAGGGATTTCGTCAGTGTTTGCGACGGTCAAATAAGCTAATCTATTTGGGGGCCTTTGCGCCTCAAATTTATATTCGTATTTTTATTAACTCGCTCTCGTGCATGAGTAGTATTTGATAACTATATATGCTATTGATTTTATTTGATATTGTTTATTAGTATGTTTATGTGTTTCTCGATGTGTTAAATTGAACTCTAGCCGCTAAAACAATATACAAATTTCTATGCACGTACGGTCTATCTCTGTTTCTATGAGTACCTAGGGGCTCTATATATTTCTTTTACATAATCCTAGGTGGCGCCTTATAAATTTTCCAAGCAGTGTAGAGGCCTTCTTTGTGAATTATTTTCAATCCACCCACGACCACTTCCGACTAAGAAAAGCTGCCGGGGGTCATCGAACACTGCTATATATTTATTTTAATTGTTTACCAATCAACCGTAACAAATTCGCAACTTTGACCCTATCCAAAATCAACAATAAATACTGTTGTAATTTCAATTATGTACACCAAGAAATAAAGTAATAAACATAACATTATAAACTTTCAAATAAAATGATATCAAAAAATGTTCATTTAGTGTATTTATTGGCAACACGTACGATAATCACCAATATTGTTTATTGTAAGTGTAATTTTGTGACGATTAAAAAATTATTATACGAATTCTATTGTTCGCGATATTTCTACCGCTATTTAATACAAGTTTTTTTTAAAACATGTAGCAAAAGTAATGGGGAAAACGTTTCAGTTCAAAGGAATTTGTATTCAAAAAACCTTCTCTACTAAAGAACTTTGCGTTTAATTAGTTGTTCAGAATATAAAAATAAAATATAGAATATAAAAATAAAAATACTGTTTTTAGCTTTTTCTGGCCACCAAAATATATTTAAAGGATCTTTTCCGTTACTTGTTGTTGACAAACTGTCTTAAATTTTCAAGAAGTGGAAGCGAAAAGATTTGTTGATGAAACGACTGGGGCGTATTGTAAAATTCACACCCATTTTTATTTTAAAATTATTCACTGAACTGCGTTACGAATATTTTTTTCTCTTCTACAATAAATGTTTCCTTCAAAACAACAGAAAATTTTCAATTTTAAAAAATGTTAAACAGCTTTATATTTACTAAAATACATGTCTGAAGGATTCGATTATTTTCCACAATTAAAATAAAATTATTTTCTTTAAATAATTGGGGTAGGTAAATATGATGCTAATTTGAAATGTTATAGAAGCCATTAGTGGTGATTATTAAAATGGGACAAACATCTCAAGGGAATGCAGTTCTTTAGCCTACATAAAAACTTCCTAATAATGTAGCGTGCACGATAATTTCCGATAATTTAATACATATTCAAAATTTAATTATGTACCGTTATTAATTTTTGTGATGTATAATTAATATCATTCATATTAATTAAGCTATCAAATTTCATTAAAATAGCAAAAAGGAAAAACAAAACTAAGATAATTAGTTTATTTAAAACACATCTCATTATTTAATTGGAATTAAGAAAAATGACGACACAAAAACAAAGCAGACATGAATAACTAATAAGGATTTGTAATCAAAAAACAAATTTTTTCAATAAAAGCACATAAAAAAATTATTAACGTTTCGACAATCATTACTTGAAAATATATATTTAGTTGACAAGATCACTTTGATCAGATTTTTTCATATTTATTTAATTTCCTGCGACTTTTCAACGAAAGCAAATCTAATCCGTAATACATCAATATTTTTATGTCCATAAAAGTATTAAAAATCTTCTGATGTTGATCGGCTTACGTATATATAAAAGTAGCATTTTTCAATCATCTTTGCGTTTCCATATCAGAGCCTTAAGAAAATATTCCTGAAGTTCGAAATAGAAATTCTCCAGTTTTCGATACTACATTTTCAAACCTTCTTCTTGTTTCTCTATAATTACACTAATAGAGTTTCAACCGGAAATGACAATTAAGAAAATCAGTAATTTGCTGAGTGTCTTTGCATAAGTTGTGTTCGATGAATAAATCAATTGCACAAGCAAGATTGAGTAATTGCATTTTAATTCCATCGACGTCCTTAGTGTAAATTATCGAAGACATTTATTTACGTATCTTTTAATATAGCTCAATGCTTATAAATAAGTAATTGACTCAAGAACATTCTTTAAATGATTGCCTATTTTAATTGGACTTGTTGATTATAAATTTATAATTGCTGTTTTCCGATCAATATTTAGCATGCCTGTTTATTAGAATAGTTATAATAGATTAACGAGTTTAGTAATTATTTTGTAACATAATTATTTTAGGAATCGCTTTTTATAAAATACAGTGTAATTAATTTTGTCATTACTCAAAAGGTCTTCGCACTTTGTATTAACATAGATCAAGTTAAAATTTTCATGAAAAAAAATAAACGAGACTTAGGAGCCATGAAAAAAGTATTCCCTTTACAGTCATAACCAAGGTTTCGATCACTGGTGTATGTGTTATCTACAGTGTTACAGTAAAAATGAGAAAATGACAATTTGCGTCGACGGCACAATGTTCAACTAGAGTTCACATCATAATTGAATAATAATACGCCCAAATAGACAATTAAACAATCATAATTAACCAATACATAACGCTGGAGACAATATTTCCTTTGTTCTTTATTCTGAGATGAAAACGTCTAACCACGAGATAAGGATCTGAAAAATTACAAAAAGTTTATAATCTAATAAGCGTCACAAACAAATAATTATCCAATCGTAGTTAAAGTTACGATAAGAGTTGACAAACAAAGAACAAAAGAGACAATGTCATAAGGAAGGCATAATAATCCTTTAATTTCTTAATACTAACGCAATGGCCGTGTTTAGCTTGGAAAACTAGCGTCTATTCAAGGTATGGTTTTATTCTGCTTCAATGTTTACTCTGGTATGCTTATTTCAAATATCTCAGTTGGAAATTGATGGAAGAAACTAAAAAAGAGAGTTACTAAATAACACTGGAGAGATGCACAGCTTTTAACGTCTTGCTTTATCAAAAGGAAACTTAGGGTGACGTTATAAAATGTCCTACAACAAATGATTACTCGTACATCGGGTTTGTGGTTAATATCTTAAAGTAGAAGAGTACACCATTCGTAATTTGAGATTATCCCCAAAGAGCTTTCATCTAAATAGACGACTAATAGTTATACATCGAACACTGTTGGTTATCCGAGACAAACATATTTGGTAATAAAAACAAAAATTAATTTTTTGAAGTTTGGGAGAGTGGGTCACGCCAGCCCCCCAGAGGGTTAAGTTAGAGTTTCAAAAACCCTTGCATCCAGACCTCCTTAAAATCCTCTATCGAATGGTGCATTCAGTTTTTTTTTAAACACCTCGGAGGAGATGAACAGACAGACAGACAGTGACTTCAAGAAAATTATAATAATTACATTTTCATCTAACAGTCTTAA
The DNA here is from genome assembly GCA_030710515.1 of Abscondita cerata. Classification (NCBI taxonomy): domain Eukaryota; kingdom Metazoa; phylum Arthropoda; class Insecta; order Coleoptera; family Lampyridae; genus Abscondita; species Abscondita cerata. The sequence goes on from JALBCR010001034.1 coordinate 170,264, forward strand.
TTACCCAATAACATACAAACTCTTTTCGACGCATATGGCTTCACTAGCAAAGCCATCATGCTACGCATGAAGAATAATTGGCCTCAGCACTTACATTAACGTTCATCAGTTGACTAATCAATATGAATGCAGAGTACATGGAATTCGTAAAATGAATCGAGAGTACATGTGCGCTCACGCAAGTCATAACGTATTAATAAAAGATTACCATAAAGATTTGTTTATATTTAATAGATCCTGGAAAAAGAACTATGCGGATTTGGATTATGATGCAATATGATGCCTAATTTTATTGTAAAATCACATCCTTGCCAAAAGCAAATTCATCAAGGTTACCAATCAAAAAAACCTTATTTTGAAATAAAGGTGACACGGAATTAATTCAAAAATATTTTTAAAATCTGATTTTTATAAACCTCTTTTCTGTCACGACAGTTATTAGTGAGTAAATAGCAGTCGAGGACTATTGCATCGCCTTGTATATATCGCTTTTCTGCACAGACTGAGAAGGAAAAAATTATGTCAAAGGCAAATTTAGAAACTGTCTTGGTCGGAATATTTTCTTACTAACTAATGTTGTAAACATTGATGTTGTTTTAATATTTTTCCAGTTTTATTTTTTTATTTACCCCTTTTTAAATCTTATATGGATGAATGTAAGCAGGTTCCAGGTGTGATTCATAAAATAAGGGTTTTTTAACATCTACAAGGTCTATTAATTGTTGAATATGTCTTTCTTATTATTTGTTTACTTAACAGAAATAGTTAAACCACGTCCTACAAAAACTGCTACATTTCAATATAGTTTTGATTGGTCGAATTTCTAAAACACGTTTCACATGATAATTGTTTGAAATTTCGGTTTGTTGCTTGTGTGAACGTTATTCTTTGGTATTTTTATTCTTTTACTTAGACAAACAGTGCTTGTAAACGTGGACGCCTAACTTCGATGTATACAGAATTTAAACAAAACTTATTGATTTACCAGATGTAAAATGGGTTTTTGAATTTATGCATAATTTAGGAAGTGGCTTAACTGTTTCTGTTGAGCATAGTGACTACAAGTCAGTAGGAAAACTGGCACAAACTAGCTTAAAGTATTACGAAGGTTCTTATCATAGACTTTGTTAAAAAATCTTAGTAATCATATCTAAATTATTTTAAATTTAGGAGGAACTTTCATAGCTTTTTTTAATTCCAATTTTGATAGAATTGGACTCTGTGAAGGTAGGCTCAACTGTTCTGAAGATCTCATTTAATTCAGAAAAAAACATACGTATCATTATAAGGTGATAGCACTCAAACCATTAAGAAACAATTGTGCAAAGTGCAAAGAACAATATGTGCAATAATGATAAGTGCACTCAGTTCAATAAAATTTAACATATATTAAACAGTGTAAGAATGGCTAGAGCGATAGTATATAGTAAGAGAGTAGTGTAGTTGAAAAGGTAGATTAAAAATAAAAAGCAAATTAAATGACAATTAATAGTTAATAATCTAGATCATCCCTATACAAACGAAATGCAATACTTTACACCCACATGCGCGAGTAGCAAGATATTAACATAACCTCGGTGTGGTTTTCCTTTGTAGATTGTGTAATGAATGATAATATTCGTTTTAAATTTAGTAAGAGAATACTATCAGAAAGAGCCAAAAGTTTTGTAAGGAAAAACAGACTGTGACTAGTTTATAACCGAAGAGTTGCACACTTCAAAGTTTGGCAATGAGATTAAATACTGGTGAATGTTGAAAAATTCGCAATTGTCAAATTTTGTTTTTGCTCTTTTCCTCACTTCAAAAAAAGGAACAACAGAAGAATTTGTTTGCTTCATATGCGTCAACGTTTTGGTAACTAAAGATGTTGCCTTCTTCATCTTTAGTTGCCAAAACGTCGACGCATATGAAGTATCCAAATTCATTTGTTGTTCCCCACTCCTATAAAAAGCCTTGTTGAAGGAATCCATAATGTAAATTACTAAAAACCTGTAGGTGGCGCCCGGTGCTGCTTTAGAAGCCTTTGACTACATTCTTCGTCACATCCCTACGACCCACTCTACTACATCGGAGATGCGGGTATGTTTCTAAGCGGTTTATCAGAATAAAATTTTATTTTGTTTTATACCGTAACGACAAACTTGTAACAACTCTTCAAAATATTGTTAATTATACGTACGCAGTTAGCCGATAACCATTGAACATACCCCGGTAAAATTAATAGTTAACTGCCAACAGGTTTTTTTGCATTATTTTCTGCATACGTGTAACTATCATTAACAAATGCAATATATATTTACACTTTTAAAGGTGCACCTAACTCTTGGGTTCCACTCTGTGCGTATGCTGTCGACTGCTTTCTGCCTTAGTAAACTGTTACTAAAATATTGTTTAATATACTCGGTATACGTGTAAATATATTTGTAACCATTAACTTTACCGGCGAATGTTCACGGTTACCGGCTGTTTGTAGTTGATCATGGGTCAACATATGTATAATTAACGATACCTTTAAGAGCAAACGTGGTCAAATCATTCTGTTTTTGTTGAAGCAAGCTGTCTATTACTAAAAGCAGAATGCCATGAAAATGAGTCACCGTACTTCTAATTTATTCTTCATAGTAACGCATGAATGCTGTAAACTAATTTCTGTTTTAGTTATTTGCATTTGAGCACTAAAAGATAACCATTAATCTCGTCTCTTCCAAAGGACGCAATATATAGAGGAAATCGGGGAAAAGTGGAATGGCGGGCAAAGAGCAATGGGGTATTATTTTTCAAACAAGTGGGTCCATCTATTGGAGACTGCATCGAGTAGTAATCTAGCTGTGTTGCAAATCTTAGACAGATTGTATCATTTTTACATAAATTGCAGTTGATTCAAGATTTTCAGCAGCTCTGATGGTAACGAATTATGTTATTTAGCTACTTGATGACGTTATTATACAGTAACAAAACTAATTGCAGTTTTACCTTGTATATTTTTGTAAATATTGGTAAGATGTTCCATAAAAATATTATCGATGATTTTTTGAAGTTATTTATACATTTCAAACGACTGGGGGAGGCATAATGGAACGGGGTGAAGGGGAATAATTCCACTTTGCCTCAACGCTTTTATTTAAATGCAAAAGTGAAATGAGTTTTATTTCTTACAGTTAAAAGTTAACACGTAACAATGATCAGAACAGATGAACGTAAAAGTTCGCAGAACAAGTGGACAGACCAGAATATGGTCAATTCTATCGCTGCTGTAAGAGAAGGTAGAATGACTTATCCTAAAACAGTTGAATACTTTGCATTTGCATAGACGTGCCAAGAAAGAGGGTGAACCGAATACAGTTTCCGTAGGAAGATTTAGAAAAGTTTTACTTAGCAAGAGGAAATTGATTTATTGAGCAGAGATATTTTGATCTACTAAATTGTGACCTAAGACAATTAGCATACGACCTATCTGAGAAAAATAACAAGAATCGTAGCTCTAACAGAGAGAAATAACAAGCTGGGAAAGGTTGGATTAAATGATTCATTAAGCAACATCCACAATTAGCTCTTCAAACTCCAGAAAAAGCTTGCCTTGCCACAGCAGCTAGATTTAACAAAGAAACTGGTAAGAACTTTTCCCTTGCTGATTATACTCAGAATAAGCTTTCAAAAATTATTAGTTTGAAGGGAAAAAGCCAGTGGAAAGTTTATCTTCTGCATAAAAAGGAGTTATTACAACTGCAGTTATTTGTTTAATGTGAACGAGATTCCCAATAATTTTGGGCCTTCTTATAAGAAGGCCCAAAATTATTGGGAATCTCGTTCACATTGATTTTTAGGAGCTTTAATACTGTTATTTGTTTTAATGCAGCAAGGAAATACATTCCACCATTGACGATTTTTCCCTTGAATTATTAGAAGATTTCCACCAGAAACTGTGTTGGCTTGTCATCCTTCCGATATTTTTTATCGGACAATCATTTTCTTCATTACACCAAACCATCTGCTGATGATACAGTGTAATTAATTTTTGACGTTCGCGCTTACGAAAAACATTACGTTTATTGGGCAGCTAGACAAACCAATGTTCATAAATTGTATATTCCCGCTCACGCATCTTTAGTCTCTTGATGGGGCCATTATGTTTCCATTATCCAAAACAACATACCTTGTTTTCACTGATTAGGATGAAGGGAATTTCTGAATTCCAAAGAAAAAAAAATAGATAATGCAACTTCTACTAACGACGACGAGGACGATACTTCCTGTATCATTTGTGATGGACCATATTTAAAATCAAAACCAGGTGAAGACTGATTAAATTTTGACCCTGATGTAGACTATAAACCTTATAATTGCAATTTTTGCATGTAATTATTTAGTAACATTTATTTAATTTTATTATTGCCAACAAAATAAAATTATATTTTTGATAAAATACACTATTCTACTTTCCCCCATCCATTACATTAACTGATTAAATAAAGTATAAATCTAATTTTAAACGATTTTGAGAGCTTCGGGAGCTCGAACAAACATTAGGCTTCTTTCCACTTCACTAGCATTGTGCTCGTGTAAAGAAAGCCATAAGGACATAAGGGACTAAATACGGAGCTATAAAACATCTTGTTTTGTAGATTACCAATTTATCACACATACTTTTTTTATTATTATCAAATTACGAGGAGCGTTCAATATATTATCTACTTCGGTGGTTGCAATTGCACTGAAAGAGATAGTAGGCTCTGTCTTGCGCAATTTGAACCTTCCGTAATCAAAACTACCAGTGTAGCAAGATGGCGGATGCGTCAACGTTGGCAAGAAATTGCTCGATTTATAACAGATGTCGGTGATAAAATTTCTCACTAAGGAAGGGAAGAAGCCAAAGGAAATTTTTAACCGCATGGTTTTAGTGTACGGTGACTCTGCGCCTTCTAAATACAAAGTTACATTTTGGGGCAAGCAGTTTAAGTGGAGAAGGGAGTCCATAAAGGATGACGCCCACACCGGAAGACCTGTGACTGTCACTACTCCAGAAATGTGCCTACGAGTAAGACAACGATAACCGGAGAGAGTTACGCTAACACAATGCATGCATTAAGAGAAGCTATAAAGGGGAAAAGGAGTGGAAAGCTTGCAGCAGGAGTCATGCTGTTGCACGACAACGCGCTTGTTCACACGTCGCGAAAAGCTCAAGCCGCCATTCAAGCCTACGGCTTTCATCAACTCAATCATCCGCCCTATAGCCTTGACCTAGCCCCCTCCGATTATTTTCTGATCAGAAACATGAAGAAATTTCTTCATTTTTCTGATCAGAAACATGAAGAAATTTCTTCGTGGAAAGCGATTTTCTTGCGATGAAGAGGTGGAAGTGGCTGTGGAAGCTTGGTTTGCAGAGCAATCGAATAAATTTTTTTTCAGCGGGATAACGTCCTTGCAGAAGAAGTGGGAAAAGTGTGTTGAGCTTGGAGGGAATTATATTGAAAAATAAAAAATAATTTCTACCTGTTTTGTTTTTCTTTCTTTGACTGTTTTTTTTTTGTTCAGATACACGGTAGGTTCAATTCATTTGATCAAATGTGTTAGAAGAAACGGTTTACATCTACATTGTTGACAATACTTTTGATGAAGTAAGTTTGCTAGGAATTAGCCTCCTAAAAAACTTTCTTTCGCAAATTAATTCGGTATTGACATTACATACGATATACCAAACTTTTACATTAAGTAGAAAATATTTGCATGCGAAACCAATTCTGAAACACTTAAAACGTAGATAATTTACTTCAAATTAAATCAAACTAATACGGTTAACTTTGAACCTCTCACATTAGTGGTAACATGCGCAAGTGTGTAAATTACTAACAAGATTACATAATATAATCATTTTAAGCGCAATAACGGAAATTGCCTGCAATTATGCAAGTAACGCAGTCGTAATCTTTAATAATGATAATACCTTATCACCACGAACGCAATGAAAGTCATTAACACGATTAAAAGGATTTAGCATTTGTCCATTGACCTATAAAATTTAGGGTATCGTTAATACTATAAGCTATAGGATTGATTTCTTTGATGATTGGTTTACACATTTGACGCCTAACAACAAACAAAAGTCGAAATAAAAATTATTCGACTGCAATTCAAAATAATTGTAAAGCTAAATTGAATAAATAATTACTTTATTCACAATTTGACGAAAAATTAATTAAAAATTATGTGCTGCATGAATTTCTTTTTTTATTGTTGGATAACGTACTAAAATAATAACATCTTTATTATTGAACAGGAGTAATCAAATATGAATACAAAATTTTAATTCAAACGTAATTAAAATATGTTTAAAAAGAGAGGATCGTTTTATTGATTAAGTCAGGCCGCTGGCAACAAGTATAATTTTTTTTGTTTTTGACAAAGAAAACACGATTCTTTTATTTGTTATATACTCATGCAACAAAATACTTAAATAAGTAAATATTAGTTTTCCATCTATATTTCTTTTAAATCAAACATCGTATTTTTAAAACAACAAACGGATAGACGAGAAAATATATTTTCTTATTTTAAGAAACATTTTCTGTGTGTAAGCTAGTCAAATAAAACGACGGAGAAAAGTCTAATATTGATTTAAAGAAACGTTGATATCTAAAATTAAACAAATTTACTTTGTACGCTTCAAATTGTTTTACTTTTATTTAATTGTATGCAATATTTACTAATTCTACCGTGTGTCAATGTAATAATAGTAAAAAACAGCAACCAGCCACATATCTGAAAGTCTGAAAGATATAGTCCCACATTTCTAAGAAAAAACTATTGTTTGCTTTATCGAGCATAAACTCTTTTTAGGCCGCTATGTCTGAAAATGTGTTAGACTCGATAAAGCTCTCATAGTTGTTTTATTACAATCCAGAATACTAAAGATCCTATAAAAATTGTTTAATTTCTAATTTGGAAACCTTACAAAATTTGACGTAATTGTCAAACGCAATGCTTTTTAAAGAAAAGTCACAAAGACATTTATTTATTGAAGAATTTATAAATAGTATTTATTTTTGTCGAACTACTTCTGTTCATCGTAATTAAAACAGTAGCAAAAAAATCGCAAGTTTTTAATTTTTAATATTTTTCCAGTCCACTTTTATTAATAAAAGTTCTATCCTACAATTAATTATTAGCTTCAAAGATATGACCGACGACTATTTTTGTGTTCACACCTGGTACATTTGAAACAGTTTTCACCTATATTTTTGATAATAACGTAAACATTATTTAAAAAGTTTTAGTTATAAGTATAGGAACGTATAGTAAAATGTTTTCATTTGAGAGCATAGTTTTTACTGTTTAAATTAAACGACACTATTTCTGATTTAGACAATAGTGTACGTTTAGTGGAAATAGTTGAGTTATTATTAACAGAACAAATTGCTTTATAAAAGCTTTCTTTCTAAATGGAAAAGAAACGCGAAATGTCATTAATCAGAACGTTTGACAAAATGGTTTTTAGAAGAAAAAGACGCATTAACCGCTCACATGCTGTGTAAGATTATTGTAAAATGAATTGGACTTTATAGGTTTATTGTTCGGGACTGCAATTTGTATTAAAATGTTTTTATTACGACTGCCATCCACAAGAATTCTTACTTTGTAATTTTTTTTTAAACGTCCTTCATCAGAGTACGAAAGATGATATAATTTTTACTATTCGTATCATTAACTTAACAAAAAATTGAATGTATAGCTTCACATAATTCGAAAAACACAGAACATAGAATATTCATTTTCAATTTACAGAATTAAATCAAAACTGAGACTTTTTACACCCTTTCGTTGATGGATGTTAAATTGGTTGGAAGATTAAGTCAAATTAATATTTAGTATTTAAAGTAAATTTCTATTAAATTTGGAAAACTTAAAGCATACATATATCGGGATTGAAATATGATTGAAAACACTATTGAAAACAAAATTATCGAAAATAAATTACATCTGAAAGTAAATTTATCGAAAATACAAAATATCAAAAAATATAGAAAAGAAATTTTTTTATCCACCACCGGAAATTTGTCCAAAAGGAGCTTTTGTCTGGTGGCTTCGGTGACCGGCATGAAACGAACGATCTGAAATGTGCGTTCAAAAGAGAGAACTATCCTGGTTTACCAGCAACAAGACAAGAACTAAAAATTCATGGACGGGACATTTCAAACCGTACCATTGTTATTTTGTCAGTTATTCACCATTCACCCAAATAGGAGTGTTACGTATGCGGAACTTTTTGAGAAGATTAAATCTCTAGTAGTGCACCTTCAAGTGAAGAAAATCATGTCTGATTTCGTGGTAGCGTAAACTATGGTTTTAATTAAATATCTTCTACATTAAAAAAGATAGAAAGTTTTAATTTGCATCAATCAATGCAGAAAGCTTTATTCTATAAAATGCTAAAGTATCAATGTTCGCAGTTTTGTATTTTATATTCTACATAAATACAAAATAAGTCCAAAATCGCAGCTGTGAATAGCATAAACATTCTATTAAAAACTGCGTCCCTACAGTTGTGCACAAGGGCACCCAGTGATTATACAGGGTGTTTCATTAATCAGTACAGAAAATGAAACTGGAGATTCCTTGCAAAATTTAAAGGGTGGTTTAACATAAAAAAAAATTTCCTAAAAGCCTCCCCTGAAGAGTTACAGCCCCTTAAAGATGTGTAAAAAATTCACATTAATTGATTTTTTTCTGAAATGACTTGAAATAAAAAAAGAAATCTAAACATTCAAATACTACTACCAAGAAGCCTCCATAATTTCATAATTTTATTCACCCTTGTTCCCTGCATGGGGGTGAGTCTTACTACCCCTTAGAGTTTTTTTACCAGAACTTTTTAACTAATTTTTTTTTTCAATTTTAAAATTCAGATTTTGGAGGGCCAATTCAATTAAAAACTTTTTTGTCTCTTAAAAATTTCACGTAAACTCAATACTTTTCACCAAAAATAAATTAAGCGAACTTGCAGAATTTTTAATTAATAAGTTGCGTATGCAAGTTTGACATAAATAACAATATTATTATTAACTATCATTTTTAATTTAAATTAACAATATTATTTCAGAGAGTGTTCAAAATGGGCACCATTTTCTTGAATACAGGCTCTTATTCTTTTGAACAAATTTCCGTTAACGCTACCTAGCATTGCTACAGATTGTCTAACTCTTCAGGGGAGGCTTTAAGGAAATTTTTTTTATGTTAAGCCCCCCTTCAAATTTTGCAAGGAATCTCCAGTTTCATTTTCTGTACTGATTAATGAAACACCCTGTATAGAAAAATGTCTGCACTTCAATTAAAATCAAAATACGATACCGATCCTGAGTTTTCCGGATTGATAAAACAGCTCACCGCCATAGCGTTTGTTCCTGAAAATTTGGTAAACGTGGTGTTCAACTTAATTTGTGAACTAAGATGATACCACAAGAGATGCAACAAACTTTATAATATGGAATATGTACAATAAGATGGAAATTGGCAATGTTGGCAAAATACTTTCAAATCACAAATTGACGGTCAAAAAAACAACAATTTGGCAGTTTTTAAACGCCTTAGAAAGAGAACATTTGATAATCGAACTAAAAATTATTGAAGAACTATGACGGTAATACCAAAAAAAATATATATATATATATAAAGTTATTAAAAATAGATTAACCAACATGATGTGCAATGTCGATTTCAAAAACGGTCTGAAAATACTTTTCAATTAAAAAGTAAATAAAAGGTGATTCAAAAAGAGCGCCGGTTTTTAAACGGCTGGTAAATTTTCGTTTATCGGTTGGCAACAAATCGTGACCTCGATTCTATTTCTGGGAACATTCCGATTGTCAATTCTGATCGCATTTCTTTCGATCTTGCAGTCTGTGTCTAACCATGGAGAAGTTTACTTGTGCGCAACGAGTATTAATCGTCAAAACGTTCTATCAGAATGGAGAGAGTTATGCGGCTACTGTCAGGCGACTTCGCGGTACTCTAGGACGAAATGAAGCACCGACTGAATCAACAGTTCGCAGACTCATGAAAAAGTTCTTTGATACGGGCGAAATGGAAGTGAAAACTTGTCGTGCAGTAATAGTGAATTTTATGGACAGAGTTGATGCGTGCCAGCGCAGTAGAGGAGGACACATGCATTACATCATTTTTCATACATGAAATTGTAAAGTGAGATGAACATGTTGATGTATTTATTTTCAATTTTTCGTTTAAATAAACCTCTTAATTTGATATATTAAAACCGGCGCTCTTTTTGAATCACCCTATATATCGAAAGCGTTTTCGATTAATTTTTTTTTCGGTTTGTCGATTAATTGTCTGTTTCATTATCAGAAATTAATTTTCGGAAATTCCATAACCAATTATCAATTTTATTAAGTAACATATTACTTGACTACAACAAACTTGTCATCCTCATTTTGCGTTTATTCTTCATTAACTAAATATTCACAACCAGCGAATGAAAATACCTACACGTTGAAATGGGTATGAAGGCAAAGGTTCTTGAAGTACTGGTTTACTTGTTTGAGATTGTTTTTAACATAATTTGTTATTCCCAGCCAAAGCACACATTACCGTGCCTGACGAGGTGTTTTGTCTTCACCTTGATAAGATGAGTAAAATGTGTTAAAAACTGCTACTCGTAGTGAAGCTTGAATAAGCATCATGGAGTCAAGAAATATGAGATTTCATAGAGTATCACTTCATCTTTAATTTCCAAAACGAGCGTAGATCTTCGTCGAGCTTATCTTTCGATGGAAAATTGTGCGTTCATTGTTAAATGCTTAAATATCGAGAAAGTAAGTAACTATTTTGTGAAATACGAAAACCACACCAATTCACTTTTGTTTATGCAAATACAAACTTTTTCAAATTTAGTGTTATATTGTATTCCTTGTACATCACAAATATAAACAATGTGGGGTAAAATCTGAATGAAAATCAGATCCATAACATTGCGACGATAACAAAAACTGCCTCATGGTGTTATGAAACTGTCTAACGTCTTGTTTGCCTCATCAAGTTGAATTTGCCAATATCCGTGACGCGCATCTAACGGAGTGAAGAATGTGTTTCCGCAGTACGACTGCGCGGTAATGCAATAGTTCTTAATAACCTGGACATTTGGTCAGGGGTTGGAATTATAGTCCTTAGGTTGAAGATTTGAGAGTGTCGATCACTTAAATTTTTGTGAGTTGCCGATTCTGACGACTCTCTGAGTCGGAAGAGCGCCCGTTGGAAAAGATAGAATTGCAACATTAAAACCAAGTATATTGCGATAGTACTTGTTTATTCAGCGGTGTGACTTTAGTGACACCGTTGCCGGATCCAACTGGGCTGAATCAGGGGTACCTCACACTTGCGCTGCTGATTCACCTGAATTTCATTGGTTCCGAACTGGGTGTGCATCGAACCTAGTGGTTCCGAGACTAGACTTGGTATTATCCAAGTTGGCAAGTTGTGTTGGCTGGCTGTGCCAATCCCAGTTACACACCGGTACTGGTCAGTAGCGTCCCGCCATAAAATCGACCTTTTCAGGGGGAGTTAGGGCTTTTGCCCACTCTAGAAACACTATGTAGATAGAGTGAGGTGTCGAGTACGAGGGCTGGAGAATTCTTGTCTCTGTTCTAGTTACTGGCCTAGGCACTGTGGTTCTTTAGAGTTGACAAACTTTAAGATGGAGTTAAGTACTGCGACCCCTCGAGGTTAAAACATAACTGAACCAGTACGAGATGCACTTTGACGCAACCTTATATCCGTCTCTTGACACAGCCCCGCGGCTCTTCGGCCACATTGCCGTCGCTGCTCACGGCGGAGACTGTGGATAGACCCGAATGGTTCTACCGTGGTAAATCTAGTGATTGGTCACTAGACGGCCACCCCGGCTTGCGTGCATGTTTGGGGGGGGAGGGGTGTTTTATCGGAGATTTGCTGCTAGAGACACCTGGAGTTCAGATGATGTTGGATTGTTATTTATGTTTAAATAAGAAGAGTTCTGCATCTGTAGACTTAATGCTGCATTTTTTTGTTTGTCTTTTGCACATTGTCAAATGCCGTAAGTTTAAGAAAATTCTTTATCAACGCAAGTGCCATTTTTTCTATTGTTTAATATTACCACCTGGGGGTAAATTAATACTACCACCCGTGGCAAATCAAAGCTACCTCTTGGAGGCAAAACTAGCCCGTGAACATCTAGCGATATCTTTGCGATGTTATAATCTATAAAGCTAAAGTCGCAATCTATCTACATTGGAGCTATTGCAAATTATTGATAATCAGGCAACCTTCGACCTTGACGCCAATCTATGACCTTTGGATACCAGCCAGTTATTGCTCTTCGTTTCTTCTGCTTTGTTGATTGTTGACAACCAACAGTTTGGAATATACCTGGTGGATGTAACAAACCCCAACAACAGCACGCAACTTGACTCAAAAGCAAAGTTCATCTACTTTAAAGATATATTAAGAAATTCCATAATTATAATTACATGTATTTTCAAAACCGATCATTAACAACCGGGATTAACTATTATTTAGCGCCGTTTGTAATAATTTTTGTGCCCGAGGGATCCCCCGAGAAATTAATTACACGTTTGTTTGCGCCAGTCTTTCATTATTAGAGTTAAACGTTAAATCGGTATTTAGACATAATTAGAGAAGTAATCGGGATATATTTAATATTAAATTCGCTTTCGTACTATAAATAAAACTGTTCTTGAGACGTGGATTACGAATTCAGCCCTGGTAGTATTAGCTTTTCGTGAGAAAAACGATATTTCTGCTAGATACCAGTATATTTATCTGTGATACAATCTGCATTTTTTGAATGTCCTATTTGTTAACCATATTGTTATTATCTACGGTTATATCTATATTTTGTGTAGGTATGCCTGTAACTCAAGAGAAATTCTGTTATATTTTTTATTATTATTATATGTTTATGTCGTTTGTTCTTTTGTATCTTAAGTCCCTACTGCGAGATTAATAACTACGACTCATATGGTGGTGCTCTGGTCTCGAAAGCACTTTTTTTTATAATCTCAACATGTTTAAAGATCGTCCACGACCACTCACCGACTAAGCTACGGGTAAGTGCACCGAAACAGCAGTGCGCCATCGCTAAATTGTGCACTTTAAGTAAACATTTTAATGCGCCGAATTGTCTTACAGTACCTATAAAATTGGGTCAAATTTTTAAGTTATTAGCAATGTTTTGATTTAAATCGGTAGATATAAGAAGGGACTTTGTCGTGGTTGTGGTAGAATTTTGATTTTGTATTGATTCCTATTAAAATTATGGTGTTAAATGTGCTATAAAATGTACAAATTCAAACATAAAAAAACACAAAGTACGCATTTTGAAAAAAAAGTGATACTACAGCAACAAAGTCCCAAGTTTTGTCTTTGTCTCTCATTAAGTTTCCTTCAAACATTTAAAATTAAAAGTAAATACTGTTTTAAAGGTACTTATAGTGCATGGTTTGGCGATGGTGCGCTGCTAGTATGTATTCCTCTTAACAACTATGCAATATTTGAATTGAAGAAAATAGGATGTCGTAACTTTGATTAAAATGTTTTGTCGCACAATCAATAGAAAATATATTTTTTCTAAATATTATATTTTTGAACTTAATTACCCTCTGTCTTTCCTACTAAAATTTGAGCATTATTAACTAAACTTAATTTAATTAATGCGTAGGCGAGTAAATGCTATTAGTGCTCATTTACTTTTAAGTAATACAGAAGTTTGAACAAATTTTTAAGGTGGTAGTTCAGAACATTTGGAAAATTTCTTTAAAATCTACTATAAATACGTCAAACTTTTTTTTGAAGCGAAGTTAATGGGTTGGCGACATTGATTAGTTGGTGTGAGTGGTCATTTGTCACATGTTTATCCTTTAATTTAGTTTTTAAGGTATAAGAAGTTTTACGATAAAATTTTTATTATAACATTGAATTTTAAAAATTAGATGCGGCAACATAAAATACAGACATCTGTTACCCGATATATTCCCTTACACTACCATGTTTAATTATTTTTAATACGTATGCAATAAACGCATAATTTAATTTTACATTTCATGAATATCCCGTTAAAGAAATCGCAAAATGGGATTTGAAAAAGTTACTTGAGAAAATATAAGTGCTAATCATAAAAAAAAAAATCAATAAACTCAATAACTGAATTTCCATTTATTTAATTACGAAAAATTAAATTCAATTACTCTTTTCCGATTAAAAAAGTAAAAAAGAAATGGCAAAACGAAGTGCTTCTTAATTTAATCTGCTTTTTCTTGAAAGTATTCCGAACGCAAATCTAATGCGATTTAAATACGTTTGGGATTTCTTTTAGCATAAACAGATAAAACCTATTCAAAGTTTCTTAAATTTGAAACCGATGCAACATTTTCGTTTTCTAAAATACAGTTTGCAATACATTAAAACTATTTCAAGGTCGTTGAGGTCAGCAAACTATGAATTGTACACATCTTAGAGATTTGGGATGTTATTGATTTATTCCAACAAATCCGTTTTCCGTCGTGTCATTTAACTGAAATTGTCTTGAGGATTTAGTACTAATACAAGCTATTTCAATAAATTTCAGAAAGTGGAATCACAACAAAGACGTATTGGAACAAATATATTAGAAAGTTTAAAAAGTATAAAAATAAAAACCAAATGTAGCAGTCCCTTTGATAAAAAAAATTTGTTACATATTTGGAGTTGCGCTTATAGATTACGTTCTTTCTTATAAGCCTCAATAAACTAGATAATAAAAGTTTCACAACAGTATTTATGGAAAAAAACATAAAAGTGCAAGATTATTTATGAAAACAATTCGTGTTTTTTTCTTGCAATATATTTTTAGTCGACAGTAACGTTGAATAAAAGATGTGCGTGCTCTAAACATAAAAAATAAGAACGGTTCATTGCGTAGGGTTTAAATTTGTATTAAACTAAAACGTACTCAGTTGGTGTAGAATAGATGCAGAACGTTAAAAAAATCAATTGAATTTTTTTAGCTCAAAACGGATTAGTAGATTTTGAACCTTATACCACAAACTTGTAAACAACACAAGATGCAATAGTTTGGAAACAGTTTAGATTTAATCAAGACATAAAAATCTAGATTCAATTTGATTCTTATTTCCAGTAGTTTATTTAAGAAAACATAATAATATTTAATGTAAAAGTTAGCAAACAAAGACCGCTTATTTCAACAAAATAAACATAGTGTAGTAAACCTAACGTTATCGGTGTAAATTCCAATGTTTCCAATAATATTTACTTGGAGATCCTAAAACAAATGACCTCGTTTTACATTTTAATTTATGATTCTATAAAATTTGCTGATGGAACATTACTATATTCTTTTGAATAAAGTTTTGTTGATCTCAGCATCTTCAAGCGCTAATGAAATTTGAAAATCAAGTTTCATACAAATTTTTGTATTTTATACGTCAAATTTTGTTTTAGGTATTGATTAATTAATCGTACGACAGTCGAGCCCTAGGCATTTGCTGCGTACGCAGTTTGCTTTATTTATTTATAAGGTTACACTTGCAAAACGTTAGCTTTATTAGTTAAAAACAGGGCCATATTTTTAATTCATAATCTTTAAGTATCGCTAATAATAAAAATAATGGGTTTGTTAATCTAAGATAGAATGAAAACACGAAATCCAAAGAAAAATCGTTCTTAAACTGACAGTCACTAACACCTTCAACATGTTTTATGCAAAAAAAAACTAATAACTAATAAATTCGTAAATGTTGAAATTTCTCTTAATTGGTGTCTAATTAACAGTTTTAACTCCACATCTTATGAAATAAGATGCGGAGTTACGCGACGGTTTTCAAATCGAATATTTTAACACCCCTTTTTTCACTTTTTCCGACGAACTGCGAGTTGTTTGTAATTTAATTATACACAACTTTTGTTTAAACTATTCTTTGACCGGATAGGTAATTACTGAAATATAACAATCCGTGACAATAATTGTTGTAACCATATCTCCACCAATATCAATTTTACAAAAAAGTTGGAAATTCTATTGTCTATAACTTTTGTTTGTACAATTTTTTCTAAAACGCAATTTTATTTTCACTTATAGGGGTGATTCTGCGGTAAACGCTTGCTTTTCCCTTGTGTGAAACCTTCTATTTGGAGAGAAGGGCGGAAGGAGATGAGTTATATTCTCCAAATAGAAATACCTACTTTACAA
Source organism: Abscondita cerata (assembly GCA_030710515.1). Lineage (NCBI taxonomy): Eukaryota > Metazoa > Arthropoda > Insecta > Coleoptera > Lampyridae > Abscondita > Abscondita cerata. The sequence continues at coordinate 186,513 of JALBCR010001034.1, forward strand.
GAAAAAAATTAATTTTACAAAGTTAACAAAAACAATGGATTTAACATACAAAGAAATTCAAGAAAACCTAAAATAAAAGCGGGTGGTAACACCACGAGCTGTTATAACCTCCCTTAAAGAGTTTAACATGCTCTGAATCAGTGTAACCATGAGGGATTTGATCCTATTTTTCCTGCAAGCCACTCGTAAATAATGCAACCTTCAACCAAGAATATCTCGGAGGTGCTCTATTGGATTTAAGTCGGGACTATTAGCTGTCCACCGTAGACGTTCCAAGTATTGCAGGTCAACTCTCGCAACGTTTGAGAGAGCATTATATGAAAAAGAAATTCTCGCCAATAAATGATACTTACACAACCGCATGTGGTTCTACACATTCAAGGATGTAATTATGTGTAGTCTCCGTTTTCAGCAAAGATCAAATCGGTGTGGGTCTCTAAAGATATTCCAGCCCGTATCATTGCACTGCCTGAATTAAATACAGTTTTCAAAAATATACAGGACACCTTCTCCCAACCGTCTGGTGATCTAGGACTAAATCAAGACTCATCTGTAAACAATAGGTTATTCCATTCGTTGTCACCTCAATTCACATACTGTTATGCAAACTCAAGCCGTGCTCTTCGATGTACTACCATTAATTTCTGGCTTGTAGCTAATCTTTTAGCAGACAAACCTGCTTTCTTGAGTCTCCTCCGAACTGTTGGAGCTGAAATTATTACTCCACGAACATCAGCTAATCGTCCAGCAAGGATAGTTGATGGCAATCCTCTATCTCCTAGAACAGAAAGAGTGATACCCTTCTGCTCTATTAACCGTCTTGTTTGTCTCTATTTCTATCGCTTCTCTGACAAGTCTCTTTCGGTAGTTTTTGGTAGTGGTTATCACCTCTATGTTGTCGAAATCCATTTTAGGTCCCGTTTCGTATATGTGTTCTGCCATTGCCGTTGTTCCACTGTTCTTCCCGTTTGTCCGACGTTACACTTCTCACATTAGAATGTTATCTTGTATATACCTTCTGTTCTGGTTCTTGCTAACTCTTCATTCGTTGTTGGTTGATACTGCTGAACTGACGTGGTAGTTCCGACGCAAACTTGTATCTTCTGCTTCTTTAGAATTCTACCGATTTTCTCAGTGACTCCCGCTATGTAACTTGTTATAGGCAACTAATTCATGGAGGCATATAAAGATGAAACCATAGAATCCAGTAAACTAAACCCAAATTGCTGGCCACGATATATCGACCACATATTCGAAACTATAAAAATCTGCCGTTTTTGGATGTAAGATTCAAAAGAATTAGAGAATCTGCAGTGACAGAATACACGCACACACGAAACAGGACACTACATAAATTTTGAAAACGTAGAGGTGATAACCACTACCAAAAACTACAGATACTTGTCAGAGAAGCGAGAGAAATAAAAAAAACAATTAATAGAGAAGAAGAGTATCACCTTAGTAATACCGTCATTAGGGCGAGAAGGATACGGTCGGATGCACACATAAGAAAAAGATCGAACCAGAGGAAAGCAATTCAGTTAACCTGAAGAACCTGTCAGCATAAACAGCAAAACGTTGAATGCAAGTTTTGACACACGGCAAAACCCGGAAGAAGTTATTAGTAATTTATATTCTTGTAGAACAAATATAAGTTTCTTTAACTCAGTTCAACTGTCTATATCCATCCGTTGTGGGGTGTAGGCCTCTCCAAGTATACTGGTCTCTGTTTTATGCTTTATGCAACCAGTTGTAGTCGGTTATTCTTTTAATGTCGTGAACCCACCTAAGTGGGGGTCTTCCTCTGATTCTTCTTTCCGTTCTCGGCCTTCATTGAAGTATTTTTTGGTCCATATGTTAGCTTTAGTTCTTGCAGTATGCTCAGCCTACGACCGTTTCATTTCAAGCACTTTTTAATTACACTTTCAACTTTTGTTTTTAGTCTTATCCTTATATTCGTTATTCTATCCCTTAAGGTCATTGCAAGCATTTTGCGTTCCATTTATCTTTGCACTATTTTCAATTTTTGCATGATTGTCACTGTGAAAGTCTGTGTTTCTGCAGCAGTGAGTATATTCTGATTGAATAGTTTTGTGTTCAGTTCCTGACTTATGTAATTTTAAAATATTGTTCCGTCTTCCGCATCATTAGGAACCAAGCCCAACCTAATTTGATTCTTCTGTCTACTTTTTTTTTATTATTTAACTTCAATAGGTATAATTAGTTGTCGTGGTAATTGCCTACTAATTAATTAATTACCTACTATTTTTATAATTTCGTCTTCTATTTGGATGTCGATTTCCTGTTCTTCTTCTTCATTATTCATGGATATATACTAACATTTCCGATAAATCCTGTAGGTTCTTTGATATTAGTAAGATGTCGTCTGCGAAACGTAAATGATTCAATCCCGATCTCTTCGTTTACGTTTAATTTTATTCCTTAGAACAAATAATTTAGGGGGAAACTGTTTTACCCCCTGTTCCCTTTTTTTCGCTCTTTGTAGTTTCGTTTTACATGTAACACTTTTGTTAACATTTCTTAATAACTTTGAGTACCTAAAATCAACTCTAGTGTTTTGTAAATCTTTCAATATTGATCAATGTTCCACTGTGTAGAAGGTCCTTTTGTAATCTAGACAGTCAAAACAAAAGGGTCCTTTGATTTTACCATTAGTACGTGCAGATGGTCCTAAGTACCATATCCACTATGAAAACCCGCCTGCTTCCATTTTGTTAGTCAGTCTATCCGTTATCATTTTTGAGAACAATTTATATAATTGTGACAACCTACTGATAGGTCTATAATTTTCAGCGTTTACATGACGGTCGTACTCGACAATGTCCATGATTTTTTCGATATTTTCGACACCAGTCGTTTTATGTATTAAAGCCCTATAGAAAGCATTCGACATGCTTAAACTTGAGAAGATAATTCACTTCTATATAATAGAGGAGTTCACATAGATATCATCAAAACAATAAAAAACAAATATAAAAGCAAGATTAAAGACAACTTACAGAACGAATAAACATAGGCAATGGAATAAGACGAGGAGTAAGCAAAAGTAGGGGATACAGAATGGGGAACAAAATACTTTGCTATGCAAATGTCACAGCGTTATTGACCCAAAAAGAAGATAGTTTACAAAGTCAAGTTCACAAATTCAACACAACTGCTAAAAGGTTTAACATGATCATCTCAGCATAAAAAATTAAAACCATAACAATTAACAAAGAACCTATTAGATGCAGAATATAAATTGACGGTACGAACATAGAACAAGTTATGGATCTGGGATCCAAAAGCTATGGAAATGTGGATTAAGAAGTTAAAGATCAAATACAAAATCCAAAAAATTGAGGGATGTCTAAACAGTACAATATAGAGAAATAAACACATCATACAGAAACAAAAGCAAAAGTATTCAAAACCTCTACACAACCAATAATGACACATCAGAGACAAGATCAGACACAACTTATAGAACTCAAACGCTATTAGAAACTGCGATGATGAGAATACTACGTAGAATAATAGGAAACGCATAGAGAGATTGAAAAAATAAGAAAGAAATGTGATGCTCAAGAAATAAACAAATTGATTGGAAAAAAAATGGAAGAATCATATAAGCAGAATGACAGACAGACAGAAAGCTTAGTGAAGATGGCAAAGGACAAATTACCACTAGGCACAAGAAGCATTGGCCGACCACGTAAATAATGGAGTGACAAAGCTCCATAAAGAAGGCATAAAACTATTAGGAAATATACAGCATTGCCTATATAATAAAAGAAGAAGATATCTAGTGAACAAATCCTATAATCGATTCTTTTTGTTTTATAATAATAGGAAATTACTCGACAATCCGTGGGAATAAACATGTATCTGAGGATAGGGGAACCTAAAACTTATACGAGACACTGCTTCGAAGAAACTTTGGAACTTTGCTAGCTGTAGGAGGTGGAGATCTAGATTCACTGCATTGCGTACAAAAATGCATAAAAATTGCCAAAAAAGTGTTTAAGATTACCACAACTACAACTAAGTTCTCCACAAGTGACAGTTTATCATCATCATTAACCACATTTCCATAAATGTTGATTTCACTAATTTTTTTCCAAAAATCACAAATATAAGTAATGGCCTCAGAAATGCTATCTAATTTATTTGTTTTAAACTAATCAGTTAAATAAAACATTTTCTTAAAAGAACATAAACGCTTTTTTCAAATTAGATTGAATGGTTAGGAGATATTAAAATGTAAAATCCCTTATTCTGACAGATACGAAAAAATGTCATAAAGCAAAACGCAAAAGCTATCAAATGATGTTTTGCAAGTTATGGTTCATCGAGATAGTATAAACTTTATGTTTTTTCATGGCAGTTACGCCCTTTAGTGGTCAATTTACGAACTTCAAAACAATTTCCAGATCCTCTTTATTTATCAGGATTTTTTCCTCAAATCTCTAAGATTTATCATTTTCGAGATTCAGCTACTCCGTATCCCGATCGGAACACCCGGTATTTCATTAATTATTGCGTTGAAACGCTCCTTCAAAATATCGTAGAAAAATTTAAACAAAATTTTACTTTTATCTCGATAGATAAGATAACCGTTTCTCAAAACATTATTTTACGCATCTAAATACACCCTATTTCGTCTAAAAATGTGTGGAGATGGAAAGTATAGAAAAGTATAGAAATTGACAAAAAGAGAACCCTGTGAAAGGCCATTATTTAAAAATCTATTAGTACTTCTATTTCCAACAAAAGCTCTAAAGTTTCAATCTAACAATGTATTTTCAGTAAGAGTTATAACTTTACAAAACAACGTTACGTTGTGATTAATTTAAGAAGTTATTATTTCGATTGAAATTGTGTAAAATAAGGATATCACAATTTTTAATTAATTTCGATGGACACTGTTGATACATCGGGAAATGACTGTTGCTTCTAAATTGGAGAGCAAATTTAAAGCACAATATAAATATGAAATTTAAGGAAAAATAATTTAAAAATAAATTAGTCGCTCAAAATTGATGGTGTTGCAGTTATGGCTGAACGGTTTACAAAGTAAAATAAAGCTTTTAGTACTATACGCACGTTTTACACATTGGCACGCACATGCATTGAATTTGGTTTTAAGGAAAGCGTATAAAAATAAGTAATAAGGCTTGAGATTTTTTTTTCGTCATTATTTTCAAAATTAAGAAAACGCACTTTAATTTTTAATGAAAGGTTAGGCTATAAAATACTAACGTAGGTACTTGTACGCGGCTGTACTCATTTATAAGTAAGGAGCATTAATTCCCCTACCACTTGTCCAAAGTTTAAGGGTAGTAAGTACGGGTTTTTGTACAGTGTGAGAGTTTGTCAATAGACAGTATGAAAGTAATAATACAAACGGTCGGTATTGCACCTCCGTAGAATTTGTAACTTTAAAAATTAATTAAAATGAAAGTGTGTTCATTAATCGAACCAGTAACAAAACATTCCGGGCTACCATACCCAAAATACAATAAAAATCTACCTAAAATCTTGGACAAAATTGTTACAATGCAATTAAGGTGGATGACAAAATCAATAATCTCTGAGTATCAACAGGGATTCGTAAGTGGTAGATCAACAATTTCAAATTTAGGTGAGTATTCCTGGTTAAATGATAGAAAACAAGTTGATGCAATTTATACGGATTTTCAAAAAGCCTTTGTTCTGCGTGTTCTAATTCAAAAATTGTCTGAGTTTGGTTTTAGTAACAGTACAATTAATTGTATTCGTTCGTATTTATATGACCGTATTCCTTTGTTAAAATTGGTGAGCTTGTGTCACAGAAAATTAATATTACTTCAGGAGTTCCTCGGGGTTCTCACTGTGGACCAATTCTTTTTATAATATTCATCAATGATGTAATACGGCAGTTCAAACATTCCCATTGCCTTTTATATGTTGATGATTAAAAATTTATAGTGTGGTTGAGAGTGTAACAGATTGTGCTAATATATAGAATGACTTGAATTGCTTAGTAAAGTGGTGTGACCATATCTCTCTATTTCTAAATATTAAAAAAATGTAAACATATATCTTTCTATAGAAAAAAATCCAATTACTTTTAGTTACTATATTGCATCGCAAAATCTTCTAAGCGTAAATTTCCGATCTGGGAGTTATATTACAGAAATCATTCTCATTTAAAGAGCACATACACCCTATTAGTATTAAAGCGAGTAAACTTTGGGGGTTTGTTTGTAGAACTTCGTCAGGAGTTAATTTAGATAGCATGAAAACATTGTATTGTGTATTAATAAGACGACATCTAGAATATGCCTCTGTGATATGGTCACTTGATACTAAAGAAAATATTAATAGACTTGAACCCATTCAAAAAAAGTTTTTAAGGCATTGCAAGTTTCGATTTTGTTTGCAAGGATATTATACTCACATAATGGATATTCTTAAAATTAAGTCCTTATACAGTGTGTCCCCGGATGGACTTAACTATACTTGTAAACTTTCTTATTTCGTATTTTAGGAAGAAAAGTCATCCTTTATAAAAAGTTTTGCTTCTTTTAGCAAGTCTCCAGTCACTACCAAAATTTCGAAATAACATACAGGGGCGTTAGAAAACGAAACAATAACGTGAAATTTGGTTATGAGTAAAGTACCTTTTATTTGAACGGAACGTAAAAGTATTATCGAAAAAAGTTGTTTGAAATATCAGTGGAAGCTCAAATATTAATCACAACGTTCTATGTTAAAGTTGATTTTTCGTATACCATAACACTTCATTCTAGAGGCAACATTATTTAAACATTGACTGACAATTTTTTGACATGACATTAGTCATTTGAGTTAAATCACAGTTGCGTTTGTTATGATTAGATAACTACGACAATCAATTGGTACATTGGCAAAATTAATACCAATTACTTGATAATCATAATAAAGGCTTTAAGATACAACGTTCAGATTAGATATTTGAGCTTGTATTGACATTTCAAATATCTTTTTCCAACAGTACTTTGACTTTCCTTTCAAGTAAAAGGTACTTTACTCTTAACCAAATTTCACGTTGTTCCGTTTTCTAACGAACCTGTATGTTATTTTTAAATATTGGTAGTGACTGGAGACTTGCTAAAAGAAGCAAAACTTTATATGAAGTATGACTTTTCTTTCTAAAATGCAAAATAAGAAAGTTTACAAGTATAGTTAGGTCCATCTGGGGACACACTGTATATCAGAAGAAAAATGAGGTAAATAATGTATCATTTAGTTAATAATGGCTTTATTGATTCTCCAACTCTAATTAGTCAGCTTAATTTTTCTGTTACAGCTCGATCTACAAGAAAATATTTTTTGACAACTAAATTTAATATGAACGTTCCGTTGACTAGACCAATGAAGCATGTAAATAAGTACTCCAACATTTTATGGTTCAACATTTACAAGGGCAGTTTGGAAATGATCTGGCCTTAAGTAAAAAAAACAGATTTTTGAGTTTAAAACGATTTATTTCTCAACATAGTCTCCTTTTAGCTCGATATACTTAGTAAAGACGTTTTTCTAATTTTTTCATCCCATCCGAATAGCACGTTTTCTCGAGATCTTCAAAGTAGTGCAAAGTTTCAGCGATGAGTTCAGCCATTTTTTTAAGTTTGAAAACAGGAAAAAGTCGCTAACTGCAAGATCTGGAGAATATGGTGGGTGGTCCACCTATTCGTAGCCCAATTCGTGTAATTTCCCATGGCGAATGCCAACTTGTGCGTCGGTGATTGTTTTTCCTTTTTCCAAGTAGTCAATATGAATTATGACTTTCGCATCCCAAAAAACAGTCGCCATCACTTTACCGGCCGCTGAGTGATCTTTGCCTTCTTCGGCGGCCCTTCGCCGCTCTTGCGCCACTGTTTTGACTGTTTGCTTTCCGGTGTGTAGTAATGCACCCAAGTTTAATCAACGGTAACAAATCGGCAAAAAAAATCCTTCCGATCATGCTGGATCTGCTCCAAAAGCTTCTGCGAAGTCATCACACGTTGACGTTTTTGATCGATTGTCAGTAAACGCGTTTTTTTCCTTTTTGTGAAGGAACTTAATCACTGAACGATATTCGACTTTTTCCATTTTAACGAAAACACAAAAGTTGCTTGCTTCTGGCGTCTGTAAAAACCAAACTAATGGATTGTTTTATTTGAAATTTTGACAGACTTAATGTATTAGATAGCAAATGTTAAAACCGAGAGGAATTCGTTTTGAAGTAACGCCATCTATCAACGGCTAGATCATTTCCAAGCTGCCCTCGTATAATATTAGTTCTCAAAATTTTAAGTATAAATTAAACATTGCACAGGTTAGGTTAATGAGAAATGTGATCACTTGAATATTTCATATGATGTTCTTGATTGAACATTAAATTATTGATAAGTTTTTGTTTTGTGTTATGTCGTAAATTCTCATTAATTTCTAAGTTAGTAGTATTGCGTTTGTTTTAAAGTACCCGGTTGTAATAATTAGTAAATTTAAATTTAAATTAAATTTTGTTCAAATTGTTTATATTCGACTGTTGTTCTATAATTTCACTTGTGTTATTAGTGTTAAGTTGTATGTAAATAGAACGTTCCCGTAAATAAATAAATAAATTAAAAAAAATAAAAAAAGAAGAACAAAAACTAAAGAGTACTCGTTGGAAGTTTTATGTTCACAGTTTAAAAAACTTAAAGCAAATTAATCGAACCGTTTAATTTCATATTAAAAACGATGCAAAAACTTATACCTATTGTAAATTTCCAACCATACTTTAAACTGAGTTTTTCCCGATTTTTCCATATCTACAGAACAAATCGGCTGGCAAACCCCTTTACAAGATGTTTAGAGACATTTCGATATCATACTTTTTAGTGCGTGTACCTGATGTTAAAAGTCTATATAAACATGTGCTTTGTTTTTGATTTACAGAGTGTTGAAGTTAAAAAAAATTATTGAATTTGTTTATTTTTTAGAGAACAGTTTTTTGAAACTTTAAATTACAAAATGTTATTATAGATTACGGCTAATAATCTGGCATAGAGAACTTTTCTATATCTGTAACGGGGGCGGCGTTGGGCGAAGGGCGGAGGGGTTTCCTCTTTGAATAAAACTGGTGTGTGAAATGTCAAAAAACTAGTCACTATTTTTAGAAAAAGCAACAACAAATACCGTACAAAAAAGGACCTCTTATTGCATTTCGCTAGAACGAACCATTTTAAGAAAATCGAAAACATTTTCAAAATGTCGATAAAATTTAGAAATCAAAACAAAATGTTCTATGATTATTAACCGTAACCTATTATATTTTGCCAAAATTCGTAGTAAAGTTTCAAAAAAACCGTTCTCTAAAAATCAAAACATTCTGTATATCAATAACGAGGCATTTTCGGACACAAGTTTATGTAAACTTTTTGTCATAATTTCACTTCAGGAACACGCACTAGAAATTATGACATCAAATTTAGAGACACCCTGTATATAATTTATTTGTTTTATTACATATTAACAAATAATTCGATTACAAACTAAAAACTGTTTTATCTTTTCCTCTTAACTTTTTCCCTTTTTTTCAGCACTGTCTTTATCCACGTTACCGTTCTTTCCTTCTCTTACCTCCTCACACTCTCTTTATCATACGTTCCATACTATTGCTTTCATTGTCACATATTCTACACCTTCTGCACTCCTCCTTTCACCAATACTTATTAACATTTTCCTCGTTTCTAATTTTATATCGCACCACCATTATTTTATCTTTTAAATTCATATTACCTTGGAAGTACCTCAGCCTTCCTTCTGCTATAATTTGTCTCTCTCATTGTACATTCCCTTTTATTTTCACTCCTTTTATGATTTTTCACATCTTTATCCTTTTATACCATCTCTTCCTCTATACTCAATTTTTTATCCCCGTCCGCTCCATTCCGTACGTCAACTTCAACGTGCCGCGTTTCGCGCGTTGAGGACGCCGTCTACTCAGTGGTCCAGGTATACGTGACGCATTTTGCACATTGAGGACGCCTCTACTTTGGTTTAAATTAACGTGACGCGTTTCGTACGTTAATCCAACCCGACCTGCTGGTATCCAAATTCTTTCTCTCTTCTTACGAGTACAATGTCCACCAATCAACCCCGTCCATTCCTACCTCCACGTCACTCGCAACTGTTTATTGCTTTGGGATAGTAGCTGTTTGCTGCTTATTTCCGTTTTGAATTAATTTCCATTGTCGAATTGAAATAAAGACGACGTTATGAAGGTATGGAGTTCCGTTTCTTTACTGCGGCTGCCCGCGTGAGAGAAACAACCATCTACCGACAGTCAACTCCTATAAAATAATAATAAGGATTGGTTCACCATTATGAAGAAGAAGTTCTGGAACAAAGTTCTCAAACAACAAGTTTGTCACTGTTGACAAATTTGTAAATTTGAACCCTATCAGATGCTGTTGATCCTAATTTTATTAACAAAGAATTTTTTGAAATTAAAAAATCCGACTCCACATATTTAAACAACGTTTTCAAATAATCTCTACTGATTGTTAGATTCAGTAGTACGTGTCGTTCTGAGTCAAAATTGGGTAACCTGCTCTTTGTTCTAAGTTGTTTTGTTATCCAAAAAATCCATTTTTCTCAACCGACCCCAAACTTTATTCTTAAAAATTTAGTTACTGATAGTGTGGCTTGATTTCCTGTTGAACTTAGTGGGCTTAATTTTTTTCGTACGGCAGCTTTTAGAAAACTAAGGAAATGTAGCTTCTGCTTCAATCAAATTCCCTGAATCTGATACCTGATCATAATTTTAACTCATAACAGAGTTCCTTCATAACTTTCATTGAAATATACATGGTATCCTGAATACTCATTATTGTCTGATGCTATCTATGACATTTTTAAATTTTGAACATATGTAATCATCTTTATTTTCGTTATACAATCACGTACAGCACTAACATACTAAAGCCTACGCCAAGTTGCCCAAACTCTTCTTGTTCCTAATTTTTTTGTTTCATCCAACCAACTTTACTCTTTGTTTAAGTGTGAATATTTGTTTAAGTGATTTCAATTGAATGCACAGCAGATTTTAAAAAAATCTTACAGCGCAGGTAATCGGTTGCGGTATTGGATTTTCCAATATCCATCACCAACTAGTCGAATATGAATCGGAAAGAAGGAGTGATAGCCTTCTGATTGAGTTTTCGCAAAAATTGTTTTGACGACTCTAAAAATCGCACTTACATTCAACGAGCTGAGATTTGCACTTTTCTGTTTAGTCAAAATCGCTCAAATGGAAACATTTGCAGATGAAATGAAACAATTACTGGCTAACAAACTTTTAAAACCATCTTCGGCACTGCTGAGCTTAAATCCATTTCTGAACAATCATGATATCCTTCGTGTTGGCGATAGGCTTCGTAACTCTCAATTTTCCTTTAACAAAACACATCCAGTCTGCTTTTCGGACAACACTATCTATCCAAACTGATTGTTAGTCAGGAACATTATACTGCTTCACGCTGGGCCTCAATTATTATTATCCTCTCTGAGATCAATTCTAGATAACTTCAGCTTGCTCTATTGTCATACGAGTAGTCCGCTACTGTGACAAATGTTGGTCGGTTGCAGCCAAATATTCGCTCGCCTATTATCGAAGATTTACCTTCATGTCGGGTTGAACAGTCCCCTCCTTTACATATTACTGGTGTTGACTATAGCGGACCATTCCAGATTAACAATCGCAAGGGTTGGGGTTGCAAACTGTACAAGTCATACTTATGTTTGTTTATTTGTTTTGCCACCAAGGCTGTGTATTTGGAACTAGTCACGAATTTATCCACTGAAGCCTTTATCATGACTTTACGCCGGTTTGTACCTTGCATTTAAAAAGTTAGCCACTTTTCTTAAGAAAAATTTGTCGTCCCTATATGAAGCCTTTGTTAGTGAGGGCACTGAATGGCATTTCATTTCAGCACATAGTCCTCATTTTGAAGATTATGAGAGGCCGGAATTAAATCAGCCAAACATCAGATTAAGCAAACCATGGGCAACGAAAATTTAACGTACAAAGAGTTTGCCACTTTGCTTGTTTAAGTCGAGGCAACCCTTAACTCCCGCCCATTGTTTCATCTCTCTTCCAAACCTTATGATCTTCAGCCTCAACTCCGTCTCATTTTCTCATTGGAAAATCTCTAACATCCCTACCGGAACCGGACGTTAGCGAACTGAAGGAGCCGATTCTCACGTGCTACCAACAGCTGCACCAAATTTGGAGCAAAGAATATGTATCCACGCTTTCACAACGCATAAAGTGGAAAACCAACTCATTGTAACTTCAACAGGGTGCGCTAGTGCTTCTTGAAGAAGACAATCTTCTTCCACTACGCTAGAAATTTGGGCGAATTGTAAAACTATATCCTGGTGGTGATGGTGTGAACAGAGTGCGTCCATACGCACAGTGTCGGTTAAAGTGCGCCGAACTTTTCCCAAAATTTGCCCTGTACCAATTAGTACTAACAAGTGACAATTGTTTAGTTTTAGTACAGACTCTATCTGTGTAACTTTCTTATTTCTAAGATTGTATAGTCGTTTTAGTTAACCCTTTCTTAAAGTCTTGCCTTTCAAGGCTGGGGGCATGTCAAGAACGACATTTTTTTATATATTTACAGTTTGTAATGTGTCTCTAGTTTTAGGGTTATTCCAGAATCCTTGTACGAGAGTACAACGTTCACCTTTGCTTAGAAAAAAAATACAGTTGCTTTGTTAAACCCGCAAGGACACTCACTTTTCTTCTACAGGGTGTCTTTAGCTGAGTGCCCATTAGAAATATCTGGAGAACCGTGATAGCGAGAAAATCAGAATTTGGTATGCAGCCATTTGTGACCAAGATCTCTTGTTTTAAAATATTTCCAAATTGGCGTCACTTCTGAAAGTACCGGAAGTTGATGATTAAATGTAATGACTATGATTTTATTTTCTTTTATGATTCCAATATGAATTTTAGGTAAGGTACTTCTAACCTAAAATGTCAACATTCGGTGATACAGATGGTTTTATGTCAAAATTGGCAAAAATCATCTATGTACAAAAAAAATTGTTGCAGTGGAACTAACAAAGATGCAATAGCAAAATTCTGCCAGTGAAAAGGCAAAACACTTCATTCTTTTCGATCTCAATCTTGATCATTATCTACAGGGTGGTGTGAAAAGTGAATTGAATTAGGTCAATACAAACATGCCAAAAAGTCATTTTAGTCAAATGGGACACCCCATATTTAACTACATGTGTAGAAAGGTCATTTTTTCTACATTGAATGATGTAACATTCTTCTATTTTTACAATAGAATTTTTTTGATTTATTTGAATTTAAAATTTAAAAGTTAAAAAAATCATATTTATAGTCATTTCAGATAACAATCTCAAATTTGATGATGAGTTGTGAACTCGAAACACGTGTAACAATATAACTCTTGCATAAAGCTCTTTCTTGAAACCGATAACAGTTGTTATCTGAAATGACTATAAATATGATTTCTTTAACTTTCAATTTTCTCGCTATCACAGTTCTCTAGATATTTCTAATGGGCACTCAGCTAAAGACACCCTGTATGTGTGTACAATAGTTTATGTGCAAATTAAATCATCATCTTGTTTTTGTTTGGTTTGGTTTTATTGGCAACTGCAAAGTGCTACTAATTTTCGCTTAATCAACTAAATGCTGCAAAATCCAGGGAAAAAAGTGTGATTGCAGTTTCGAACATCCGCAGTCCTGTCTCATACGCAACAATATATTATCCTATTTACCATAGGTTATTTAAAAGTCGGTTATAAACTTTGTAATTTAAATTATTTAGTAGGTATTTCACATAAACTTTACCTTAAAATAAAACAAAGTATTTTGAAATAAAGTACCTATATTTAGAATTAGATGTTATCTATACCGTTTATGCGCCTCGGCATTAAATGAAAACACTAGTGAAAAATAAGTACCTACATGCAATTTTAACATTTTACAAACAATGCAATCAATCATTTAGATAAAAAATCTCTCAACTACTAAATCATGCACCTAAACTACTAACAAAATAATTTTACGCATTAACGTCATGACTAAAAGTTGGAGTTGTCAAAATTGAGTTTGCTAATAATTAACTTTATTTTAACATGTACGGCGACTAACTTTTAATACCTTTACAGGACAAGCATGAACCTAATTAGACCAAACATTTAAAGCACTGTCAGTATAATAATTTCGTGGAAACTAAGTTAAGGGTATCGGTAATGGGCAATTAAGGTACTAGAAGAAGTTTTGCAACAGCTGCTTCTGCCTTTTATGTTCAATAAATCCTCAAAGTGCGTGTAAATTCTGCAACTTTGACTGAGTACTTAGTTGTAATTGTTGTACTCTTGTTCGAAAGTAAATTTTAATCGAGACCGGTTAGTTAACTTTTAACATTCACATAGCATCAATTACAAACCACGAGAGAATAAATACATTTAGTCATTTTTGCCAAATCGGAACTGCTCTTACCCCATAGAATTACAGTTTCAAATCCAACAAACACTAAAAATTTTGAACACGTATTTCAATAAAGCTTTGCTTTTGCTACTTTTATGTAATTGGTTAGTTATGCTAATTTTGTTATCAAACGCATCCAGCATTTATCATTCTGCCGTTTTTTTTCTATATATATATAATATAAGTTGCGTGTTTTTACACTCCCTTATCTTACATCATTTAGGCACTTGCTCTTTTTTAACGCTCGTATTTTGTCATTTTAACAAGTTTTACTTGTACTTTCAACAAGAATCAGATGTTTGTTTTCCAATACTAGATTAAATGAAGGACATGTTCATAATATTATTTATGCGTACTGTGAATGAATTCGAGCATTGTTAGCTAACCATTTTAAGTTGATTGATTGTTCAAATGCTAGTAATTAATTATTTCAATTTCTACAAAGGCGGGAATATTCCATAGAAAATATTATCATATATTGCAAATATTTTATACCTAACTGTATTTAAAAATAGATCGTTTCTAATATGAGGTAAATTAACTGTATTAAGAATTAATGAGGCATTTGGAATTACTCAATTCTAACATCGGAGAACGTAGTATTAAAGGCATCGAGCAAGCAAATGCAGTACGCAATCTGAATAACAAATGATGTAATCCACATCAATCTAAGATACACTTTGCCACCTTAGAAATTTTCTAATTTTTTTCTAAAAATTATAACCTTAAACAAGAAAAGAGGGGGCGACTAGTAATCGTACGCAAATTTTTGTGACCGAGTACCTGCAACTATACAGGGTGATCTGCATAGACCGTGCATTAAAAGTTTTTTAACTTGCAGATAAATCAGAAACTTAAAATTTAGTATGAGGCTATAATCGATCATTTTTGTTTTACCTAAAATATTTTCAGACGTTCAGCTATACAGAGTGTGCCAAAAGTTGCTATCAACTATCTTATTTTAAATACAAACCTATAATTCTTTTACAGCAGTCGATTGGCCATATAGTTATGAGTTTATATAACCTAAATTATGTTATCTTATCCTGGACCGTTTTCACTTATATTATTTTCTTTTTCAAAAATGGCCTTTGTAATAGCGAACAAAAAAATTTGTATCTCTCAAATCAGTAGACATTATAAAATAAAATTTATGGAGCAGTGGACTGGAATTCCAGACTTACTCCTAATGTCCTACTGGGAATTTTATTTTGTACCATATGGGCACAGACAATTTTCAAATATCACAATCAAAATATGATAAAAAAGTCAATTTTTTCAAATAGCATCTTCTACTTTTTTAAGGTCATTTGAGAGGAATCGGGTATACAAAATTTTTTATTTTCTTTCAAATGAAAAAAAAATAAAAGGTGCCATTTGAAAAAATCGACATTTTGATCATTTTTGATTGTAATATTTTAAAATATCCTGTGCCCATATGGTAAAATGGAACCACCAGTTGGACATCAGAAATAAGCCAACTGCTCCATAAATTTAATTATGTAATCTCAAATGATATGACAGATAAATTTTTTTTCGTTAACTACTGCAAACGCCATTTTTTTGAAAGAAAATTGCATCAAAAACGGTCAAGAATAAGATAACATAATTTAGATTATATAAACTCAGAATTATATGCACAATCGACCTATGTAAAAATAATTAGAGGTTTGTATTTAAAATAAGAAGGTTGAAAGCAACTTTTGGCACACCCTGTATAGCGGAAGACCTAAAAATATTTTAGATAGAACGAAAATTATCAACTATGGCCGCGTCCCATATTTCAAGTTTTGGTTTTATCTGCAAGTTACAACACTTTTAATGCATGATCTATGCAGAAAACCTTGTCTATTTGTGCATATTCCAGTGGCGGACACACAATCATTATTTGCCATGAAAGTAAATCAGGCTTAAAAAGGAAAGAGGGGGGATTCAAAATCGTACGCAAGTGATTTTAAGTCAATGACAACTACAGATAAAATAATAATAATTCAAACTATAATTTTATATTTGCATATGTACTGAATTTATTTCGCAAATGTACAGTATGTATACACCCTGCTCAAGATCGTGAAATTATTTGTTTGAAAGAATAGCGGAAGCAACGGTTCCTTCCACCAGAACATAATTCAAGAGATTGCTAACAAAAGTACATCAAAATCTGAAGAAAGTAAGTTTAACTTACCTACCTCGGAAAACAAGCCAGCATCCTAAATCCACCATCGACAAGTGTGATGAAGAAGTCGTAAGATGATGTTTATATTCAAAAGCAAAAACGATACAATACAAAAGGTGTTTGCAGCTGTTGAAAAAAGTACCGATTTAACAAGGCAATTAAGCAGTTGTGTTATTATAAAGGTGGGTTTCAAATGGAAGAAGAACATCGACAACAAGAAGGTCTTGTTAGGAACTTAATAAGATTAGACAGTACTGTGTTACTGAGAAAATAAAAAAAATTGTTGAAGGCAGGATCATTGTTTACAATTATAAATCTTTATCTCCACATGTCACATTCAAGTTGCATTTAATGGTATGATGACAGTAGCCAAAGCTTTTGTTTAAAAAAGACAAACGCATTGTTAATGTCTAATTCGAGATCGAAGTCAGGCGATTATCACGATGATATGAAAAAATGGTTGACTGAAGAATTAATTAAAAATGTTTAGCCTAATTCCGCGCTAGCATCATACAATAACATTCTTACCTATCTTAATTCAACATGTGCCTGGAAGATGGCTGGTTGGAAAAAGTGGTTAAATGCGATGGGATTGTACATATTTGAAAAAAATTAGAACAACAAGATACAGGGTGTTCCATTTAAAAAAATTGACTTTTGGGCAGTTGAAGTTAGTCAGACTTAGCCAAACATTTTGAACACCCTGTAAATAATGAGATGTCAAATTACACATCATTTAAAAACTTAACAGTAATCCTAAGTATAGCCCAAATTTTGTTACTATAACTTTCTTTTTCAATCATTGACAAGGCTTTGAAAACAATACTACAAAACCAATTTTTCTCAAAAAAATGAGAATATCTCAACATTTTGTGCTATATAAAAGTAACTCAGATTTTAGCGTAAAATCCAAATATACAAAAAAATATATCATTCCATTTAAAATAAGAAAGTTGGTAGCCACTTCTGGTGTAACCGGAAGTGCTAGAAGAGCTGAAATATTTTAATTAAATAGAACTTTTCAAGCAATCCCCTATTCCAAATTTATAAACTTCTAATGAACGGGTTAGCTGAATCACCCTGTATATAAATAACCAATATTTTAATAATGGATCCTATATTCATACATAAAATGAAACTTTTTTAAATTTTTTAAAGTTATAAATACTTTGGGTCTATGACAAATCGCTGAATGGACAAATTGCCGAATGAACAAATCACCGATAAACTTCCGTAGACATATCGCCCAGAATTGACATAACGCCGAAAATGCGTCTGTGGACAAATCACCGAATGTGGTCAAACACCAAAAATTAGAAAATGACGCTTAGCGCCGAAAATGTTTTGCGGACAAAACCCCAAAAATGCTTCTCTGGATGAAACGCCAAAAATATTTCTGTGAACAAATCGCCGAAAATATTTCTGTGGACAAATCGCCGAAAATGCTTCTGTGGAGTACAGTACGTTGGCTCGAAAGACGTTAGCCCAAAACCATTAGTTCAAAACAGAAGTTCGCTCAAAAAGCTGCCAAATTTCCAGTAGTATTCAACAAGTATGTTCTAAAAAAATGTTTCTTTTTAAATTGCAATTTTTTGAAAGAAAGAAATTGTAATAACTGCATCCTACCAACCAACACCGTTCACCCCCGATCACATAAAAACAATTTAAATTGATTGTCCACAGAAGCGTCGTTTCGTCCAGAGGACCGTTTTTGGCGTTTGTCCACGGAAGCATTTTTGGCGTTTAATCCACAATAATATTTTCGGCGACTTGTCCACAGAAACAGTTCAGCGATTTGTCCTTGGAAGCATTTTTGGCGTTTTGACCGCGGATTCAGTTGGAGTCCGAGGACGATTCAGCGATTTGTCCGGGCCCCGATATTTTTGGAGTGGTAGTATATTAAAATGCTTTTCTTAAATCTTTATTTTTTTTTGAGGAGTTTATTGACTTTCTGTACTTCTGTAATTACCAGGATGCGCTTCAGAGCAATAATAAAATTGGTAGATGTACGATGTGTGTATTGACACACCCACCTGAGTGTTTGTTAGAGAAAGTTGTCCTTTGGTTCTCAGTATGTTTAACCTACTGATAGTACTTACGCGAAGGATCTTAATAGTGAACGGGACATCTAAAATTACAATTTAAAAACATATTTTTTAAGACGACAGCGACGTTTAAATAGGAATGGTTACCATTAAAAACTCGAAACCAAAGCCACTAACCCTTAGTAATTAATAAGAATAATACAATCTAGCCAATAAATATTTCGTCCTTTCATGAAAAGAGAAAAGATAACAAAACTAAGTGTAATTTGATTACTGTAAAAAAATCTATAGGCAACAAATGCAGCCAAATTACGAGAACAGTTAGAAAGGATCCGGGAGCGGTATTGCGAACTTATAGCAGGCGATTCGGGATTTTTAGTTTTGCTAACACCTAGTTGGCTTATAATTATTGAATGATCGACACTGCTTTTACATACCTGTCGACAAAGTTGCTTAATGCGAACCATTTGCGTACGTGATCGCTAACACGAGTCGACACTAAATGTCGCAAACTTATAGAGACAGATAATGTTTGAAAAGGGAATGGGAGATGAGGATGGTAATGAAATTCTGATTAATGTTGATGAAGATGGAATTACAAAGAATACTACATATAAAAAATGAGATTACGCAATAGAAAAATGAGAAAAAATATGGAAGAAAAAATAACCCAAAGAGACACAGATATCAGACTAAAGAAGGAAGAATGAGAATTAGAAAAAGAATATTATATTACGAATGCATAATTTTTGAGAAAAGTTGAAGAAGGAATAAGAATGTGTGGGAAAGAGAATTATGGAAAATGAGAAGGAAATTTTACTAATGCAAGTGCCTTTGTCAGTTTATCTTGCATGAGGGCAGATTTGTCAAAAATTATATAATTTTTTGAATTAGTCAAATTGTATACTGTCCACATATTGTCACTGTACAGTTTGTCAGTTAACAACGAATTTGTGTAAAACAGTTTCAAAAATTGGTACAGTGCCGCGTTAAGGGACCACCTCCAGTGCGCAAATTGATTAAGATATAGACATAGAACAAAGAAGTACTGTGAAAGCGATTGCTTTCATTCTTAAGTATTAGGTAAGTAATATGCGGAGAAAAAAGAAGGGTCCTCAAAGAAACTGTCGTGAAGACGATGTGAATGTCACCGCAAAACTTTGGAATAAAGACTTTGGTATTTTGATATATCCATTTAATGATGTAAGATTTCAGCCTGCAAGGGTTGTAAGGAACGCTTCTCGCAAAATGTTGCAAGTAAAGAATTACAAAGAATTAATTCAAATCTAGAAACACCATGATGAAAACACACCACATGGTCTAAAGATGAAACTAAACTGGCATTTTGAGGGGGTGAAGCAGTTAATTATGGGACACTTCCAAATAGATTAGAATACAATCCATTATTTTCGAAAACTTGCCAAGGAGGAGGATGTAAATTAGCTGATAGCAAATGGTTAGTCAGAAATATCACTCACGAAGACATCTGTCCCATAAAGTAGGTCAAAATACATTTTTTTATATTGTCTAATTGTTAGTTTGTATTTTCTTAAGGTTATATAAAACATTTTTGGGCAAACAAGGAGATAACATCAAGACCAACCGTTTGTTTCTTACACCCAACCCAGATTCGCGCAGTAGTGAATTCTTCCTGTCGGGAGAAACGGTATAGCAAAGTATACCACGAAATCTGCACCAAAATCGGGATTGAATTGTAAAAAAGTCACATCGATCGACTACAGTGGGCCAATTAGCGAAGGTTGGAGTGAACGAAAACCAGTTAAAGAAATGAACAGGACACGAAAATAATCGACAAAATGAGACTGACCACAAGGAAACTGATGTTTCCATGATTTTGACTTCTTCGCCTTCAAATAAAGTGAATTCAAGTGGTTTTATAAATTTCAATAATCAGATGTTAAAAATTAGATTGTGTTTATTTTATTTTGTTACATACTGTTAATTTAGAAATTTAATAATAATACATACTTACAGTTACAATTTATAGTTTGTGCAAAATTATAGCTTAATTGCGTGGTCATTAGCCAATTCAAAAATCTCTCATGTTGAAATGCTTGAGAGATGAAAAAAAAAATCTGTACAATACATTTAAAAGCTAAGTGTAATACTGACAAACGTATAATATGCATTTGTATGATATACAATGGTAGCCATTAAAACACGAGAAGAAAGATTTCATTGTGTAATTTCATGTTTAATAACGATTACACTATTTTGATTTTAATCCGGTGTTGGTGGCTGTCTGAACCTCGCTTTGAGATTTTTGTATTTATGTGGACAATAACAAAATTGTGTATTTATGAATCTTATTAAACTATGGAGAGTAAATAAGTTAATTAAAATTATGAAACAGATCAATAACAACTAAAAAATTGTCTCTAATTTTGCAGTGGATGTTTTCAGTGAGAAATGTAAAATACCACTTCTGATGAGTTCCTAAAAGAACGATACCAGAGAGTTCAGATCACGCTACGTATTAAGGGGGCAAACTTACATGTTATTTTACCATAAGGCGTAACGTTAGTTAAAATCGCGTATAAGGTAATGGTATACCTTCAAATTCATGCCAAGTATAAATCAATCTTTTATTAACATGACTGTTAATAATTAAGCGCGTAAAAGTTTGCAATTTGTTTAAAAAATAAACAAATTGTCGACGTTGTGAGTGACAAATTTCTTATTGTAATTGAGACAAAACCAGTAGCTCAATTTGTTAGTGCTTGTAACATGTTTGAGATACTGCTATCTAGGCGACGTAAGTCTTTTGAGAATGTTCTAAAAGTAAAATGCAAATGTTATTAATGAACGTTTATTATTGCCCATAAGAGTAATGTAAATCGTAGTAAAAAATGTTGTCAATAGATAGCACTTGTGCCTGTAATTTTTAGATGATTTTCTCTGAATATCAAACCTACTTTCCGTTTTACCACGTGAAATCATTGGTTGAAACCATAATATTTTCTCCCTGTTTTAGATTAGCATTTTATGAATAGCACCTTTGTTTTCTAATTGATATACTTCAATTTAGGTACGTGTATTACCTTTATATTATTTTTTATTACCGGTTTTGTATTTGTTGATTTTAGTAGAAACGAAAAACTGTAATTAAACACTTGAGCAATCTTAACTAGAACCTGATGTAAATATTTGACTGTGCGTTATGTCGTAAAAGAGGCTTATCACACATCTCACATTGTCATAGCCCTAAATTGTAAATTTTTTTAGTCGAATTGCAAATTCTGGATGCGACGGTATGGATATTCACTTCACCAATGAACAATAAACTACACTTCGCTAGTTAAATCGCCACCTCAAATAAATTAAATTTGTAGTAACCTACCAGAAAACAAATTTTAGTACTAGTTTTTCTGTAGTACTAGGTAATTTCGGCGACGTACGTTCACCTATACAGTGTCGGTGTTAACAATAACAGTATTGTTCATGCTACTTCAGTTTCATGCAACTAAATAACTAATTTTAATTTATGTTTTTCTGATAAAGAATAATAACGCGTAATCGAGATTAATCTTGTTTCATATTTTTGTGATAATCCTGTGGTAGTTTGACTTTCAAACCGTATTTATTTCGACCTTACAACTATAATACAAACCGTTGTGTGTATTCTGGAACAAGTGGCATCCATTTTTTATCACTTAATTAAAAAAATCAAGTAGGTGAACGTCTACCGAATTTGACACGTTATTTATTTGAAGCACAGTAAATAAAAAACTAAAATTGTTTTTGAGTTTAAAATCTTCAAATTATTGAAAATGTCAAGCAGTAGCGATGAATATAACACTACCTTTAGTTTTGTAAGAAGCAAAAGTTACCTACCACACTGGAGTTGCAAAGTTTTTCTTAATCCTTAACAAGTAAAAACGTAATTTTGGATTGTAGTCGTCTAAAAAATACTGTTCCTGACTGGTACGAAAGTGCAAATATCTGTGCTCGTGTTTAGAAGTACTCGTGCTACGCTACGCTTCGCACTCGTTTAGTTATCAACACTCGCACGATATTTGCTACTTTCGACACTTGTTAGGAAATAGTACATTAAGAAATTAGTGTTAAATTTTCTTTTGTTTTTGTAAAAGTAAAAAATACTAAATTCACAAAGCACTACTAGATTACCGCAATACTGAAAAATTTTATTTCTTTTCAAAACCGTTAAAATGGAATAAAATAGAAAAAATAGTATAAGAAATTCGTGGCTTATTATCGCACGCGTTCAAGTGTGCAAAACGAGGCGCGTAGCGGCGAGTTTTGCAATGAACAAGAATTTCTTATACTATTTTTTCCATTTTACCCCATTTTTAACAGTTTGAAAGAAATAAAATTTTTCAGTATTGCGGTAATCTAGTAGTGCTTTGTCAATTTAGTATTTTTACTTTTACAAAAACAAAAGAAAATTTAACACAAATTTAATTTTATTGCGTTCATTTGACATTTAAATTTCAATTATTTGAATTTAAAGATTCAAATTTGAAATTAATATTAAAAGTAGAAAAAAAACTAATATTAAAAAAGTACATAGATCGTTTGGTTTCTGCAATGGAAGATTGTTGTACCCTACTAGAGTTTGAAGAAGCAGCGGCTGAGGTAATGAATGCATTGTTACCTACAAAATCAAAAGCAGTTTACGAAAAGAGTATAATGCATTCAGTATATGGCGTGCAAAAACAAAGCTGGTATTTCTGAAAATGTTATGTTAGTTTATTTCAAAAAATTGAATGAAACTAAAACGTCATCTACGCTCTGGTCAACATATTCTAAATTAAAGTGAGCAAAAAGATTCAAGTCGCAGATATACTCGCACAACCTAGCACTTCAACAGCTAACTTACAATCAAGTGATGCTTCAATATACAATGTATTCCAGACACTCACAATGTGGGTAAGAATGTCAACATTTCCACCCAAAATCCAGGAATCCATATTGAAGGCAAAGATTCTTGCACTATTAATATTAAGATTTTTAATAATTGTAAATTTGATAATACTGGTAAATAAATACCGTTTGTTTTTGTTCCTGATATTGTATAATAATTTAATTAAATATTTTGAATTACAAAACACACGTAAATAGAAGTATAAGTTATGAAATTAAATTTTCGTTTATGCGCCTGCGTTTGCTTTGTATAGGGAAGAAATTCCTAGTGTCTCGTGTCCCTACTATTCAAATATTTGGGTATTTTTTAATAATAAGTCTTCATGATTTATAAACAAATTAATTAGATAATTAAAGTTTATCATTAATCTATACTATTAATATGTATGTTATCTGTCACTTTAATTTAATATAAATTAGTACCAACCCTAAAAAACAAAAAAAGCAGTAAAAAAAAGTGTTCCGTGAAAAAAAAAACATCCAATAAAGCACTCAAATGACGTCATCAGAGCATCGAAATGTCGACATTAAATGGGTAAAATAGAAAAATAACTATATCCAAGTTATATGTATGTGCCACTGTCATTTATCGTTTTAATGCTTATATCAATCATGTCATCGTCTTAGAAGGGATACTTTGTAGAAATTTTAGAGGGATTTTTTTCTTCCAAAAGTGTAGACTTTGATTTTCGGGATTTCTTTAAGTGGAAGTAAAGAAAACACAACGGTGCTTGTTAATCTCACCGATGCAAAAACCATTTTTAAAAAGTCGTTGAGGACAGAGTATATAGGATGTTTCACGACGATAACCTATTAAAAGTATCTCATAACTATGAGTAATTAGAACAAAATAATGGAACGTGTGCATGCAGGTTTTAGGACAAGATGAAATGTTTTCAACAAAGTCTAACTTCCTCTTATACCGGAATTTGTCATCCACTTCGTTACTTTATTTTGAAATGTTAGGCACGTTACAAGCATGGGAACAATCTAAATTTTAAAATATTTTGGTGGATCTTCATAACACTGGTCTCAAATCAATACCACGTGAGTCCAAAAAGTCATTTCTCGATTTTTATTATGAAATCTGCAATGAGTAGGTAGTACTTTTAAAAAAAATTCACGTTACCCTAAAATAAGCACGAAACCAATAGTAGTCCACAGTATTCGACTCAATACGTGTTTAAATGAGGTGAGTCTATTAATAATTACCAATTTAATCAAGTTAATTTATCTTAGATGCTGTAAAAGAACACGCATAAAATGAAAATGCGATATCTATCATTTTGATCTATATAAAAATATCTTGAAGATTTTAAGAATCCTATAGAAAAATTACCTAAAAGTTTGGCCCACGAAAACGCAATTGTACCTAATTTCTTCCCAAAAGAAAATACTTTGTTAGAAGAATTAAATTCTATTGGATTTACCTGTGTATATTCAGTTAGAAAATTTTGGGTATAGACTGAGTCCTGTAAGATTATTTAGTGAAGTTAAACAACTCTCAAATAACTTACCACTTACAGAAATCTCACAAAGCCGCCACCTGAGTTGGAAATGGGTTTCGAAGACATTTCAAATAATTATGCCAAGGCACCGTCTCATCAAAACTTTGGATAATTTCAATAATTTTAATTCTCTCATACAACGCAATGGTGAAGATTATTCAAAGAAATATCGACGACGCTAACAATATGGAATTAGACAAAGAAATTTCATCAATATCAAAAGATGAAAATAATAATTCTAATTACAATGAAATTGAAGGAGATAATCAAGACTTAGCGGACAATAATCAAGATTTTCAGTGCAATGCACATGGGACATAGAAGGCCAAATGCCACCTAATCACACGCGCACTTTCAACGATACCCTAAGAGCAGAAAGAAAGTTTGGGTCAACATCTTCGTCAAATTTTTAAAAAAATCAATCAACGGAAGTGTCATGAAGTCAAAGAGGCCATTCGCGAGAAATTTTTTAACAAATTTTGGAACTTTTTATCGTGAAAGCAGCCACAAACTATTTTCTGCAACCTTCATTAACGAAACACAACGAAAAAAATTCTAAAATCGTCAAATCTCGTAGAACGGACAACAATGAAATAACTCGCTCAGAATTCATTGTCTCATGGCAAGTTAATAACTGGGTAGCCAGAAGTAAATACGGAATTAATGACTAGCAGAAGGAAAGACCCAAAAGAGGAAAAATTTTGTTAGCGAGAGCACCAAATTGTTTTATAAAATCTTTTTTTTTCTCGCTTACAGAGCTATAAAAGCACCCAAATGAGTTTTTTTATAGAAATTTGAGATTTTTTATAGAAATAGAACAATTTTTATTCCGAACGGTGGTAACACTGATAACGTCTAAGCTGTCATTACGTTAGGTGTGCATTAAATTAAATCATGAAACATATAATAAATGTTAATAATGAAACTTAAACTAGCATTTAAACCAAAGTTTAATGAAAATATTGCCACGTTAGCAATTACATTTCAAAATTCCCTAAATTTAAAAACTCGCGAAATTTTATTTTAAAATAGTTCTTTAATATACTATTTTCTATTTTGGGTCGTTACAGAGCTATAAAAGCACCCAAATGAGTTCTTTTATAGAAAATTGAGTTCTTTTATAGAAATAGAACAATTTTTATTCTGAACGGTTGTAACACTGATTTGATATTAAACGTCAAAGCTGTCGTTATGTTAGGCGTGCGTTAATTTAAATCGTAATTAATGTTCAGTAGATTTACTTATTTTTATTTTCATCATTTTTTTTTATTATACGTATGATAAATGTACTAATTAAACTTAAACTCTAGCATTTAAATGCAAAGTTTAATGAAAATATTGCCACCCTACCAATTATACTTCAAAATTCCCTAAATTTAAAAATTCGCAAAATTTTATTTTAAAATCAATCTGAAAAGCCCAAAATAGAAAAAAATAGTATAAAGAATTCATTTCAGAAAGCATTTTAGCAACTCGTAATGTACCAACTAAAAATATGTACTTGCAATTTACAAGCTGTAAATAAATAAGTGCGAAAAAATGGAGGTGGTGATTTTTTGTCAAAAAATAATGAGGGTATAAATAATTAAATAAAATCAAATGTTGAATGGTCACCTTCAGGCATCATACATGAATCTAGACGGCACGGCGGCGTACTGATCCACGTATGGGGTCAAACACTTCAGCCTACACGAATCACTTGATGTATTTGATAATGCATTTTTTTTCTCAAAAATGGTTAATCCTACAAAAAACACAAGAGATCTTAATTGTTTAGAAAAAATCAAGCTATCTGAAATGAATTTTTAAATAGTGAAATATGAAACAAGAAAAAAGTTCAGAAAAAAATGTAGGTGTAGCTTTTTCTCCCTCTCGGAACTATACGAGAATTCCACAAAAATATTCAATTAATGCTGTTTCGGTAGCAAAAATGTTTGCTTATTTTTAATTTTGTAAATTTTTTTGTTTTTTGCGCCATCTTTATATGAAAGACCGACACTATTTTTCGACAAAGAATCACCACTTACATTTGCTTCGCACTTATTTATTTACACCCTGTATACAGAAAACTGTAATAGTTATTTACGATATAAGTGCGGGAACACAATGTTTTCGCGTGAATTTTGAAAAACGAGCGACCGAAGGGAGCGAGTTTTTCATCTGCGTGAACTCGAGAAAATTGTTCACGCATGAATATTGTACAATATTTTTTTAAACGAACATAAAACAATAATTCTCAAATAAATTTCTTCGTTGAAGTTTTATTTAAAAAAAATATTATCAAAGGAACCGTAGGTAAACAATTGCAATTTTGACAGTTGTTTATTGTGTTACAATTATTTTACAATTAAAAATATTAATTATGTCTTCTGATTCTGAAATTGAATTTACACCACCAGAAATAAAAGAAACGGCCAAAAGGCGATCGAAAACTTATTGCCGGATAAGTCAAAAAAACTGTATGAATTAGTGTATTCAAAGTTTCTGGACTGGTGCAAATTACATAAAATTAGTAAATACACTGAAAATTGTTTACTGGGATATTTTCAAACGTTTTCCAGTAAAAAGTCTCTTTGGTCGTATTATGCTATGTTAAAGTCCTGTTTGATAATACAACATAACATTGACATTTCAAAATTTACAAAACTTGTGACCTTTTTAAAGACGGAAACGTACAATTTAAAACGAAAAAAATCCAAGGTTTTAAACGATGACGAAATTGATAAGTTCATTGTTGAGGCCCCAGACAATTTATTTCTATTAATGAAGGTGTGTAATAAGCAACATATTTTATAAATACATATAAACTAAGTATCTAATTCATTTTATAGGTAGTAGTAATAATGGGCATTTCTGGTGCATGTAGTCGTGAAGAGTTGTGCAAAATGTCAATTAATGATATCGAGTTCAAATCTGAAGTTATTCTCGTCAATGTACCAGAAACAAAAACAAATGTTTTGCAGTAACTAAACCCGGATGGATAAACTAGCTGCTAAAATATAGAAATTTAAGACCAGAGGCAAACAAACGTTTTTTTTGCACTTACAGAAACGGCAAATGTATTAATTCACCAGTAGGGCTTAATACAATTGGTAGAATTCCTAGCCAAGTAGCCGAATTCCTTCAGTTAGAGAATCCAAAAGACTACACTGGCCACTGTTTTCGAAGAAGTGCAGCAACTCTGTTGGCTGATAAAGGTGGAGATCTGCTAACACTTAAAAAATTTGGAGGAAGGAAATCTTCAACTGTGGCTGAAAGTTACGTTGATGACTCCATTCAAAGTAAAATTAGTATTGCCGATCGTTTAATGGAGCCAGCACCGGGACCATCTCATATAATTCATACTGTAAATGTGGCACAGTAACACTGTTTAAGTTGTTGGTTTAAGATACTGTATACATTAATTTAATTCTAAATGTCACTTACTTTATTTAAAGTCAAATAAAATATGTTTAATCTATTTTGAAACGGAACAGACAGTCTTCTTCTCTGGCTCCATTTTGTTATTGAGGTTATATTTGCTCTGCGACTATTGGACATGGTCTACACAAAATCCACACAATTATGTCGAAACCACTTTACAGGTGCACCGATAACAATTTCCAAACGTCAAATTATCAGACCAATTTTCTTTCACGAGATGAACTATAAATTTGACATTTGGTTGCAAAATTGTGCGATCGTACAATAAAACGAAATTTGTTGTTGATGTTATCCTTTCAGTTACTTAATAAGAAACATATAAAACGATACGCTATGTTAGTTAATACAATAAACGAATCAATTATAGACATCTTATTATGAAATAATCGCGGTAACATGAAACTTTTCTACTTTGAAAGGGTTGGCACCACTGTGTGTTTCCCGGTCGACTAAACCGGGAAACACGCGTTTCTGGTTGACTACACAGTGCGTCAGACGTTGTTTTCGAGGTAGTGAGTTCAAAAAGTAATTAATGAAATAATAATGAGTCAAAATACCTTGACAACAATGTTAAGAAAAATTAGTATCAGTCTTTATCAACCAAAAAAGAATTGATGTGATCTGTGCTGGCAGTACAAAGAAAAAAAATTATCAGAAAAATAATAGAGTGTACATCAATACCAAGAGAAGAGAAACGCAAAGAAAAACGGCAAGCTTTAGTAGGATTTCAACATGTTACTACTATAGATCTGCAAGAAGTAAAAGTTTGTCCGTCGTTATGAGCAACTAAACTTTGTATGCACAATTATACAGTATACAATTAGCGAAGAAGCGGTTATTGATATGATGAGACTCAATCGGATTTGTAAGCTTCAGCATTTGTCTCATTTTTTGTTGACTCAGAAGATATCTAATTGATAGAAAACCTATTACCCTCTACTCCGATGGCTGCATCTACCAAAATAGGTACAACAACTATCAATAATTGCATCAAAGGACCAAATTACTGGAAAAGTTGTGTTTGAACCATTCCATAAGGAAAGACTGGCCATTGAAAACGACGAAATATAATCACTTACAGCAACTAAAACTTATATTACCAAGACCGTTGGTTATTCTATGATAACCTTTCTAACGACTAATGTTTGTTTTTCTTCATTTATAAAATTTGATCACTTATTATATTGGATTATTTATAATAAAGCAACTTTATGAAACAAAATTAAAAGTTACTACAATAACTCTCATTTTCTACGGTTCAATAACAACTAAGTTAAATGGAGAATAAAATTAAAAATGTTTCTGGAAAATACGAGGGCAGTCTGAAAAGTTTCCGACCTCAACGTAAAGATGGCAGCATGCGTCAATAAAAGTCGGGGAAAATTTCAGCCATTTAGGACGCGCAGTTTTGACAGTCGTTTGAGTGAACCGATGTGAGTATTTTTGTGAAAATGGAGAAAATCAAGTATCGAGCTGTCATAAAATATTTGTTTTTGAAAGGGAATACGCCTATGCAAATTAAAGATGAGTTAGACTCTGTGTACGGGGATTTTTCACCGTCATTTACCACTGTAAAAACCAAAAACTGTAACTACTGACGATAACATCGCTAAATATCACAAAATGGTGTTAGACGACCGCTGAATTAAAGTGAGAGAGATAGCAGAGGCAATGAAAATGTCCAAAGAACGTGTTTGTCACATATTAAATCAAGATCTAGGCATGAGAAAGCTGTCCGCGCGTTGGGTGCCGCTTTTGCTAACGTTAGACCAAAAACGTGTTCGAATGAACATTTCCAATGCTCTGTTGGTGCAGTTTAGGCGCAATAAATACGAGTTTTGGCGCCGATTAGTTACTGTAGATAAAACTTAGATACACCACTATACGCCTGAAACAAAAATACAGTCAAAACAGTGGACTGCAAAGGGCGAACTGGCTCCAAAAAAAGCAAAATCTGTTTTTCGGCTAGGAAAGTGATGGCGACTGTTTTTTGGGATAGTCATGGAGTTATCCTAATCGATTATCTTCAAAAAGGGAAAACCATTACAGGAGCATACTAAGCATCATTACTTGACAAGCTGAAGGCGGAAATAGTAGATAAACGGTCACATTTGCAGAAAAAGAAAAGCCTGTTTCACCAAGACTCACACCTCAACAGTTGCCATAGCAAAAATCCATGAATTACGGTTTGAACTGCTTGACCATCTACCTTATTCACCAGATCTAGCCCCAAGCGACTTCTTTCTGCTCCCTCAACTATAAACTGCGCTCGGAGGACAAAGATTTTGTCAAATAAGGGGGCAATCACCTTCGTGAACAATTATTTTGCAGAGAAGAACGCTGAGTACTATTTGGACGAATTAAAGAGATGGGAGCATCGCTGGGAGAAGTGTATAGAGTTACAAGAAGAGTATGTAAAAAATTAAAAATAAATTTTAAGATAAAAATTCTTGTAGGTATGTTAGGTAGGAAACTTTTCAGACCACCCTCGTACATCGATAAAACTTTTTGAAAAAGTTCTGGATGAATATCCTGCCAAGGATTCCTTAAAGTGGAGGTATGAAATTGGAGGATTTATATATTTTTTAAAAAGATTTCATTATATTAATATCACTGCAAAAAGCAATAAAGCAGTTTTTTGTGCCTCCTCTAAAATAGTAATTATTAATTTGAGATAATCGATAACACCTTTTATCATTCCAAAACCAATTTATAGAACAATCTAGTAATGCTGCTTTACGTAACCAGAATTCTGTTTAAGTTTCTTATTAATGTACCATACGAATAAATAAATAAATAATAATTAATGAAAATAAGTAAAAAAGTTGTGATTGACTACAGATTGTCCCATATTGCCGTTTTAAACAGAGATTGGTATGTACGATGGCCAAGATCTGTGTAATTTTCCTTACGGTTTTGAAGAGTTACGAAGAAAATACCTCGCTTTGTTTTTTTTAAATAAAATTGTATACTTTTTAGTAATTAATGTAAAATAAATAAACTTTTATCTAGAATGTTTTGTTTTATTGATAATGCTTTTGGAGTTATTACCAAAAACAAAACCAGTTTAATATATTTTTTTAGAGCTAGATAAAATTTAAAAAATAAATTTTCGTTGTAATATGATTTTAAATATACAAAGTGTTTTTTTTAAATAATACAAAAAAAAAAAATGCAGGCAATTCTAAAAACCTCTTGTAAACTTGCTGCTTAACTTGTCTCCAGTGTGTAATTTTGTCTATATTTAGTAGGCAATGTTATTACAGTAAACGATGGTGCGTTCCTTTTTTAAAAATCTGACTATTACAATATTAATATTATGTGAGATTTTAAAGTAATTATTAATATAGACCTGTTTCAATATTTTTGCCATTTTTTAATAATAGTGTGTAATTTTTCCCTGTTTAGTAGCCAATGTTAGAACAATAAACGATGGTGTGTTTCTTTTTGCGTCCCGTTTTCATAAGTATTGTGGATACAAACCCAAGTCAATAAATTTTTCAAAAATTTCTTTTATTTAAAGGTCGTAATACCTAATTAAATAATATGACCTACTTTGAGTAGTTCAATTTATTTTAAATTTTTTATCTGGAGATGGTGGTATGACAAAAGTGAAACTCTTTAAATTTATTTCATTCTTTGTTTCTTTCCTTGGTCTTTTAATGGTGACAGTGAATATATAATTCTATACCTTTTTACTTATAGCTCTTATAGTAACTTTCGGGCATTAATACCAACGTCTGGTTAAACGTTTTCAACTTATTTTTCTTTGGTTAGGTTTCTTGTAAGTACTGTTTAATTTGTATTGTTTACTTTTATTTTGTTGTACAAGGTTTCATAAATGAGTTGAAAATAATATATTACGTATACTATATCTTCTTAATTGCTGTGGTATAGTTTAATTACCGCCAAGAAGGATCTGGTAACTTATTTTAATTTCTTTAGGAAAGAGCAAAAATTGTTTTAGTTTTCGATAAGAATAAGCGAAGTACATATAGTTCCCTTTAAGGTACATGGTTCTTATTCTATTTAAATATGAATTTTTTATAAGGAATTATAGGAATACTAATGTTGTAAAGTTTACTTACATTCACAGACCCTCAGCCCTGTTTTCTATTTCATTTTGCTATTTAAGTATATATGATAAATAATGAGAAATGTATTTCGAAACTACACTTGCTTTATACACTAATTTAACTAAGTTATTAATTATATGAGGATGCAAGTGTGTTATGAGTACATAATAAATTGTTTTGTAGTTCCAGTCGGATTTCTGACCAAGAACGGAATGACGTCAGACTTGTTCAAACCGTTTGAAACAATTATATCTTATTGCATAAAATAAGAATCATTTGAATGTGGGGAATTTGATAAAAATAATGGTGCTACAGTGCAAAAAGTTTGTGAATAAAGGACATTAATTTGAAATTCACTTCAAAACTAACACAATTTTTTTCCATTTAACTCATAAACATATTAAGAGAAATCAAACAATTAATTAAAAAAAATAATTACCAGTTAATAATACAAATTTATTAAAGGACATTAATTACAATATTCTCTTAAATAATAATAATAACAACAATTTGTTTTAACGTTTTAAGTAAAAGCCAAATGTATAGTTCGATTTGAGCAAATTCTTAAATTCTACTGAATTTGGAATTTCAGTTAGATCCGACTTTATCGCTTCAGAGCTTATAGGCAATCTAATAAATTGTATATTTTTAAATAGTTGAGCTTTATATTAAATTTAATTATCTAATGTGATTTTAAATGTGTGATCGTACAATTACTAAATTATGGTTATTTCAATGTAAACAAAAATTAATTTGATATCGAGTTAATTTAAGGATTTAATTTAATTAATTTAATTTGCTAACAAATACCCCCGACGCCAAATACATTTTTAATTCAAAGGTTAAATCTCTTTAGAACATTTAGAAAAAATCTTTTTATATAATAAAGCCAA
Source organism: Abscondita cerata (assembly GCA_030710515.1). NCBI lineage: Eukaryota > Metazoa > Arthropoda > Insecta > Coleoptera > Lampyridae > Abscondita > Abscondita cerata. The sequence continues at coordinate 220,072 of JALBCR010001034.1, forward strand.
CATCAAATGAAAATTAAACAGTTTTGCTTTACAACTGCTTATAAAAATAAAATAATAAATAAATAAATTTTTAATTTTCTATAAGCTCTTGTTGAAGAAGCTTTTTATGCACTAGTTATTATAATAACTATAAAATATTAAAATTCAAACGTACTCACCATTATTTCATATTTTAAATAAATTCCAATCGTAGAATAGATAAACTAATCGAAAATGTCCAATAAATTTACATCCATTCATGTCATTGCTTTAATAAAACACAACGGCACAAATATCATAATTTAAAAATAAAAAATATTTAATCGTTCATGTGCGGAACCACAGCGGGGTTTTCAACTAGAAACGGGCACACCTCCTGGAAACGAGCATGTTGCGAATCGCAAACAACCCCTAAGCATGACGCCAATTTTAATATGAGCTATCCACATTGTAGATTTATCAAAAACATGGTTGTATGGCGTACGCACGCATCCTTCGTTTCAAAATTGTCTAATGTCAAGCACGTCTACTTTGTCAAGTCTTAAGATGAAAACTACACTTAGTCAACGGCACCCCATTTCGTATATTGATCTCTTTCCCACTATTTCACCTGTACAGCAACCAGCCTCGCGGACTTCGAGCTGCTTTTAGGGAATACCAGAGTTTTCGCGTTTGCGGAAACGACAGCAATGGATCCCCAGTACCCCTACTAACCTATTATAACGGAGCCAACCAGAAGTTTCAGCGCAATTGACGAACCATTTATTGCGCGATGAAAATTTAATTAAAGAGTATCCGATGTAAAAGAACAATCTAAAGATCAAATCAAAAATTTAGAAAAGAGAGAGAGATAAAATCTATATTAAATCGGAACCAAGGTTTGTTCCATCCCCAAACATTTTATTAAAATTTAAAACGTTAAATAATTGATTAACGTTTTCCACATATATTTTTTAAATAAGCTTACGTTAAAAAATCAATTTTCTCCAGTTATAAGTTTGAAGAACTCTCCATTAGGTGTCTCTGCACAAACTTGCCGATCAGAACTCTGTATAAACTTTATAATACAGATAACTCCAATTTCTGCATGGAACAAAATTCAGGGAGTTTCCTTTTAATTTTATTATTAATCTGTAAATCCTCATATCGAACCGACTAAAACTCTATCTTTTCTACAATTTTGTTACTAGAATTTCATACGTTCACTAACAAAAATTGTTTCAAATTTAAATAAGTTAAATTAATACCTCAAATAATAATGTAGATAATTAAAATGGATTCCCCTAATGAATTATTAAACGAACACTTCAAAGGAATCTTGAGAACACGTTTTATAAAAACCCTTAAGCAAGTTTACTAACTGTTTTAGAAGTAATTGAATAAGTAAATTTGCACTTAATTGCAATACTTATATTAGTTAATTAATTATAACCAGTTTCTACTCAAAAAGTTGAGATAAGAGATCTCATATAATTAAAAAAAGAACGTTTGATTGAAGTGAAACTTCATAAAATTGTCAATGACCACGTAAATGTGATCCGAACTTACAGTAATATGAATCCACTATTTATTTTTAACGTAAATTGTATCAGTCAGAATTAATTTCAAATTATTTTGTGTATTGTTGATATACTATAAGCGCTGAGCAGTTACGATTTACTTTATCAATGGTTTAAAATAGTTTGCATATACAATGATTTCTTAATTATCGACATCAAAATAAGTTTTTTATTTAAATCATTTTGACTTAATTTAATTTAATATGAAAGAATTTTTGGATTTAATATGTTAACTGTTAACATGCTTAATCCAATTTTTTCTAATGACCCAATATTGATTATTATCAAGTATAGTTACAACATGTCATGACACATTCATATTTCACTACTGTTTGTACCATTCTTCAAATTCAGCACTGCCAACATAGGGCAATGTATTTGTTATGGGGAAATTTTGCACAGTTTTGTAACTTAAATGAGGACCTTTGCGGAGGTTCTCAAACGTGATATAATAAGATTGATTAACTTATTTTAAAAAAAATGGTTTTTGTTATGCAGTTGAACTACCGAACTACACAAGCTAAGGGATTATTTATTTTTTTATGGCCCAACAGGTAGATTACCCAATTACAGGACAATATACATGTATACATAGAGGTTTCTACAACATTTTAAATTTAATCTTTGTTATAACAATAGTATTTTAAATAAATGATCAGTTATCATAACCCAAAAAACAATAAAAATTAAAAATTAAAGTGTCAAAATTAATAATTAATAATTCTTCACTACATCCTATAAACTGAGGACAGCTGTTGGATACTGCATATAAATATATCTAAATCAATATTAACAGCATTGTAACATTTACACATTCTATACATTGGGGACATATGTATAATATTAGTGCGTGACGTAGCGAGGTAAAACATATCCGTTTTTCTAGTTAACTTATTAGGTACATTAAAATGAAGCAATTCTAATAGTTCTGGACAATCAATTTTGTTGTGAATTAACCCATGCAAAAACCGTAAACTACATACTTTCCTTCGACTTTCAAGAGATATTATACCGGCTACTTCTAAAAGCTTATGTTGGCTAAATCCTCTTTCTGGATAATATCCAAAAGTTTTAAAAATAATAGTTTTAAAATCTTCTTTGAACATTTTCAATGTTGTGCTTATGTGTTTCATACAACGGGCTCCAAATTATAGCTCCGTATTCTAACTTAGAAGGCAACAAGGAAAAGTACAATAATTTAAAAACAGCAGGATTAGAAAAAGATTTTAAACTTCTAAAAATAAAACCCAATAATTTTAATGACGAACTTACTACGTTTTGTACATGAGGAATAAACGAGAACTTGGTATCGAAAGTAACACCTAAATCCTTTATTAATTCATGTCTTGGTAATTGTAAATTATTAATCTTGTAGGGATAGACAATAGGAGAATGTTTCCGGGAGTACGACACGATAGAACATTTATTTATGTTTAAATCTAAACCATTAGATTGACACCACAACTGAACTTTATCCAATTCTAATTGTATATAACGGCAATCTTCTATACTTGTAACAGTCTGATATATTTTAAGATCATCTGCAAATAGCAATTTTTCACAACATAAGTTATTTGGGAGATCATTTATAAACAATAAAAACAGCAACGGTCCAATATTTGAGCCTTGTGGAACACCTGAAGTTGTAATAAACGAAAATGAAGTACAATTATTGTATGCTACATACTGTTATGCCGTGTACCCACGGAAAAATTGACATAGGCGTTTTCTATGTTAACTTCAAAATTAACGCATATTTTTTCTGGTCAATTTGAGCTCAATATAGCATATAGTTGATTAGATAGATAAATGAGAACAAACTTATGTGGTAATATAGGCACGTGTTTAAAGCGTATTTTAATAAAAAACAGAAAATTTTTTATAATTTACGCAAAAAATTCGGGTTCGATTCCGACTGTCTTAATTTTTTTTATTGATAAAATTATAGATAATCATTTTGAAACGAATGTTTCACCCATTTATATTATTGGAGTACATTTAAATTATATGTCCCGATATTCCGCGTACATAGAGCTACTATAGATTTCTGGGACTAAAATATGCCTATTTAACCCAAATTATCTTAGTCCAAAAGTTGATAGTTTCCGAAATACAGAGCGTCAAAGTTATTAATTTTTATTAGTTTTTCTTGGATAATTTTCTTAATAGCTGTACTATTTGCACAAAATTGGGTACTTGGATGTTTTCTTGGGATGAGAATTCGAAATCCGTTCTCATTCAAAAAGGTATACTTAATAAATGTCGCTCCGAGCAAGAGTTTCTAAGATAATTGGATTTTTGCTTTATCTTTAATTAAATAGACAAATTCGCCATTGTCTTCTTTCACACTTTATACAGGCTTAGGACTGGTTCAAATTTTTAGTCTTTTCCAATATATGCAATTAACTAGTTTCGACGTTTCAATAAAGTCATCTTCAGAACCTATCAACATATAGGTAGTTAAAAATTACAATAATAGATTATAATTTGAAATATTAATGACAATTGTCAATAAATATATAAAAAAAATATATTAGACAAGACTAAAAATTTTTAATAATATAAATAAATTACAATCGATGTTATTATTAATACGTTTTGTAAAATAAGTTTAGGTACATCATTTAGATTTACAATACAGGTTAAGTCAAGAGGGTAAGATGGGGACGTCACCATCTTAGCCCATACCGATGTCCTCATATTGTTCTAAACATAATTCTTTTGAGGTCAAATTTTCTAGTTCAAATTTTATGTAGGATCATTCAATTTTACATCAAAAAGATGCTTTTTGTAAAACTCGATATTGCGTACCGTTTTCGGAATATTTTGATTTGAAAATAATGAGGTAAATTACTTATTTTTAATAACCGAACACATTAACACTATTGTTAATAATTTAACTAAAAATCACAAAAAGAAAATGAATATAAATGTGACTAAAACATAAAGTTTGAAATCAGTTAGAGGAATTGTTCAAAATGTCATCTGTATTCACAAATACACAATTATTTTTTCAACATAAGGTTACAAATTTTTTTACTAAACAAACTCCATTTATTTTTTAGTGTTCTACCTACCATATCAACGGGGTCACCTTTTTTTCAAACACCGTGTATATAGAACGTTTTTGAATATCGTAAAAATAAACGTTGAAAATAATTAATTAAAATAGTTTTCAATTTTTATATAGGTACACCGAGAAAAAATAGTCTTCCACAATACTGTTAATATGAAAATGTATAGGTACTTTATTCGTTTTCATTTTTTAATTCATTTATTTGTGTTACTCCATTTCATGTAATCAAATTATTCTAATATAGTTTAAAATATTTTATTACATTGATAAACTCAGAAGAAGTCAGTATAAAAAATTTATTTTTTCTATTAAACTAAAGGGTTGTGTGTTAATTTTAGTTTGTACAGCGACCGGCAAAGATGTTGTATCAAATGGGAAAAATTTGTGTAATTGAGATATCCGAAAATTTCTTTTGTCAAATGAATTCAGCATATTTAATGACAAAAAAAAGCACTTTGACAAATGTTATGTGACCATTGTCATAGCGGAAAATTTAAAAAATATTCCTTAAATATGTAAAATGTGAGGTTAGATGACAAGATATTGAAGACAAGAGAGAAGTTGTTCAGAATTAGATTATACGTCTATGTGCAAAAATAAGGACTTTTCAAAAATATCAGTTTTCCGGCATTGTTCCCGGAAATTTTTTGTATGTTTTTGTATGAGCTTATTGTCCAGGCAATATTGTAAAAAATTGTTTAAATTGGGTTTAGAATGGAAGAATTGATCATTTTAGGACTATTTTAAAATAATTCTAAATTTGTAATTTCAACCTTTGTTTTCTGTAGGCCATTGCAACAAAGTCCGTCCTAAAAAACAATGTTTTTGTTCTTTACTGTCCATTGGTAGACTAATAAATAAAAATTACTGGATTGTGAAGTTTATTTGTTAGTTTTATTGTGTTTTATGCAAATCAAACCCAAAAATTTTGATTTTCTCAATATTTTTTCGTTTTCCTCTTAAATCATAATTGCAGTGGAGACAGCTTTTCTTTCAAGTGTTTCTTGGAATGTTGTCATCCACGATGAAAACAATCTCACCAACTTGAATCGGTTCTCCATATCTGTGCCACTTACTTGTATTGACTAATGTTGGTAAGTAAAACTTCGTCCACTGTTCCCAAAATCGTTTTACGTAACGTTGAGAGATCCTTTATCTGTTGCGTATTGTTTCATCAGTAATAGTTAATTCTTCGAAACGATGTCTCCTTAGCAAATGATTCGGTGTGATTAGAAGTGGGTCAGCTGGATCACTTCAGACTTGAGTAAGTGGTCTTGAATTAACAATGTTCTCTACTGATTTCATGACCGTTAGCAATGTAGTCCCTTTGAGAGCTTTTTCCACGAGTATGTTGTGCATTGCTTTTTTCACACTCTGTACCATACCCTGCCACATATCACCTTAGTGTGAGGCTCCTGGAGTCATAAAATGCCACTCCAATGCAAACGTTCGCTAAGCATTTCTTGATTTTGCCATGTCACGTAGTTCCCTTGCTGCCCCACCAAGTTTGTACCATTACCTGAGTAGATATGTCTTGGATGTCCTCTAGAATCGATGAAGTTTGACAAAGCTTGCATAAATTCATCTGTACTCAAATCATGAACTACACTTCAATGTGTATTCCTAGAGAGACCATACAGGTAAACAGGATTCCCAGCGTTTCTCATGTCTTCTTCCAACGGTAACTGTGATTCAACAAAATCCATCTACTCATGTACGTGTACAAATTGGAGAATAACAATCCAATCTTCCAGCTGGAATCAGTCCCACTGTGGTTGGTTCAGGCATCGTATTATTCAGTTTACATTTCCAACAGCATCGAAATCTTTTTCCAACTACTGCCTGGTCATGAATGATCGAAAATCTTCTCTTCAGATTGCATAAAACCGTTTCCACTTCTACGTGTCCGTTTCTCTTGTGGTCATCTTCGATAAGAATATTTGTGACGTGATGATCTTTTGGAAGAATGACAGGGAAATGTGAAATTGGCAGCTTCAGTTTACTATATCTGAATCGTCCATTAATAGCAAGTAGACCATCAGTGTCCACAACAGGAGACAATTTACAAATGCAGCTCTTCTTATGCAGTCGTACATTGCTTTTCAATTTTTAAATTTCATCCGAAAAGCAGTCCAATTTCAAAATTAGTTTCTCTCCACTGTCCAACTGAGCATTAGTGAGTACTGTAGATCTGGAACGGATTGACTGTTTTCCTTTTTCTCCTCCATCAATATGAGTAACCTTGATAAGTGGTGGCTGTGTATGAGCTTTATTTTGTATCTTCAACATCCACTTTCCTGCAGAGGCCAATACCAACAAAAAGGCCCGTACTAATTTATCAAAACGCACCCGTTCCCTTCCGCCTTTACTCAACTTGCCCTCCACACTAGTGATGCAGCCGAATCCTAATGGAGTCCCGGAGTTATCTTCTCCACCAGTACTGCACAATATGAACTATCTTCTGCCATTGTCTTCGTTTTCATTTAAAAATGTTGGGCCACCATTAATAATGCCTTGCATTGTACTCTAGTTGCGATGTCAGCTGGATTGGGTTTAGTAGGCACCCACTTCCAGTCTGTATTATCAGTCAGCTTCTGAATTTCTCCTACCCTGTTAGCCACGAACTCCTTAAAAATTTCGGATGAAATCCAGCTTAAAACCGTTTTTGAGTCGCTCCAAAAATATGTCTTGTTAACCTTCACTTTACACTCTTTCAAAATACTAACGGCTAGCCTCGCTCCGAGTACAGCTGTTTGAAGCTCCAGACAAGGTATTGTTAACTTTTTGAGTGGAGCTACTTTGACTTTTGAACTCACAAATGAAACACTCACTTTAACAACTGTTATTATTCGAAAATAGCAAACTGCGCGGAAAGCTTCTTCACTAACATCCACAAACGTACGCAGTTGCACTTGATCCGATTTTAGCAAGTCGTATGAGTAACATCTTGGCACCTGCACATTCTGAATAGTGGAAATTGATTATACCCACTCCTTCCATAGTGAGTAAATAGAATCTGGTAATTCGTCTTCCCATCCTGTGTCTGATCTCCAAGTTGCTTGCAAAATAGTAAGCCCAAGTATTTTAAAGTGGGAGATGAATCCTAAGGGGTCGTATAGTGACATGGCAAGACTGCAAACTTGACGTTTCGTTGGCCTTTCTCCTTCCAAAATTTTCTGCGGTACCTTATTAAAATTGGCCCGAAAAGTAAAGTAGTCCGTGTCAGGATCCTACCATAAACCAAATACTCTTCCCGTTGGAATGCACTTTTCTTCTAACTCCTTCAGTCCAGTAGCTCGTAAGTCCTTAGGTATGCTGGCGATAACGTTACGACTATTAAAAGTCCATTTCTTTAAAACAAAATTACCGTTTTAATTAACATCCTGTAACTCCGATCCCAGTTGATTTGCCTCCTCAACAGTTACAGCTCCAGTTAGAAAGTCGTTAACAAAAAAATCTTCCGTTATTATCCTGTATAACTCAGGATTCTTCACTTTCACAATAACTTTAGCGTTGTAATTCTTCGCATAAATAGCAGAGGATGGGAAGCAGATGGCACCAAAAATCATTACGTTCATATGATACGTGTCCGGTTCTAGTGATGAGTTTCCATCCCTCCATAAAAACCGCTAACTGTTACGATCCTCCTTTAGAATGTGTACTCTATGGAACAGGTCCTCAATATCTCCGTTAATGACAATAGGATGGCAACGGAAGTTCCAAAGTACCGATGTAAGTAATCTTATTAAGTCTGGTCCCGTATACAAAAAGTCATTTAGGCTAACTCCGTCGTTCTTTGCTGCTGCATCAAAAACAAGCCTCAACTTACCTGGCTTCTTGGGGTTGGTAACGCCAAAATGGGGTATGTACCAATCACGCACACTGAATTGTAGCTTCCTGTGGCGAGAGTGTATAGTTGAAAACTCCTTTTCTTTCTTCATTCCTCGTTCAATCGATAAAAGCCGATTCAGAGCCTGAGTTTTACTTTCGGAGAGTTTACTGCTTCATTCTTCCATACTAATCCTGTAATTATGCCTGCACTAGATTGCACTGTTCTACGCTTCATTATTGAAGTGGCCTTGCTATCTTCGACTGAGTGAGCTGACTTGACTAAAACGGAGACTCCAAAATCTTCTGTAGTAAAATGTTGCTTTACTAAGTTATGAAGATAATTGTCCCGCTCGTATCCCTCACGAAAAAACATAGATCCGCTATTGCCAATTGAGGTATGTCCCACGATTACCCAACTTAATTTACAACGTGTCGCAATCGGTGCGTTTACTGTTCCTTCCAGTACCTCCTTGTGAGCCATGAGTGTGCCGTAGTCATTTCCGATAAGAATTGTTGGGGTAGCCTTGCACAGTGATTCGCCCTTCATTTTTCGTAGATGAGGCTATATCTGCTTTATTTTAACAACGTCGACAAAGTATGGTTTGATTCCAAGTTGAGGAACAGTAAACACACTTTTCAGCTCGTAGTAGCTTGAACCTTTATGGTATACAGCAGTTTCCATGTTTATACATGCAGACTGGAAGGTTGATACGTTTCCTCCTATTCCGGTTATGCGGTAATTTGTTATGTCCCCTTGTAGTCCGAGCTTGGGTGTAGTTTCCTCCACAATCATGGTTCGACTGGCTCCAGGGTCAAGTAAAGCATGAGTTTAAAATACTCCTTTTGGTCCGTTTAATTTTATAGGTACTACTGCCAACGGGCCGTCAGCACCCTCGATGAATGTGGCACCAATACTACCTCCTGGTAGTGCAAGTTCTGCTCCTTCTACATTCTGACATGGTGGTTGTTGACTATTCGGCAAATCTTCTTTTTCATCACTGTGAAGTAGAGGATGGTGAAAGAGTGTACAACCATCCTTATTACACTGCTTCCTAGATCTGCACTTTTTCATATTGTGTCCTACTCCTAGACAAGAAATGCAGGCTCTTTCAGATTTCACAATATTCCATCTTTCATCTATAGACTTTTTCTGAACTCCCAACAAGACTTTAGTGAGTGTCTCTCTTCTTTCCACCGCAACGGCAGCCTATTTCTGTTTTCTTATCTTCATCTCCACTTGAGATGAATTGTGATCCAACCGGCCCCCGTCTGCGACGTTGTTGAGACGATTTGTGCTCCTTATGAGATGAAAGTACATCAACTTTAGGTTTGATGGCCAGAATAGCAGTGTCGACTTTCTTATTTATCCAAAATTCAAATTGTTCCAAGTTGGGCTTTCTATCCTCTTTATCTGATATCCACTCATACCACTGCATGCGGAGTGGCATTGAGAGTTTACCCACTAGCTCAGTCACTAGTTGCTTATTATGTAGATAATCTATTTCGTTGTATGCGCATATGTTTGTGATGAGAACGTCGATGCTAGTTCCAAATTCCACTAAAGACTCCGGCTTATTAACATCTGGTGTTGCTGTTGCTTTTGTCTTTTCTACCAGGTACTCCAGTACAAACTCGAGTCTACCAAACCTCTGCTTCAGTGTAGACAGAATTTTTGGAAGGTTAGCTCCGTTTCCGAAAAGGTGACGTACTGCGGCTTGTGCGTCTCCCTTCAAGGCTTTCCTCATTCTTGTCAAATTTTCACTCGTACTTGTATTTTCTTGTAGTTTAAAGTACTCTGCTGAGAAGTTCTCCCAGTCAGCTGGATTACCATCAAAATTTGGTCAGCTGAGTTCCCTCCACCAGTTTTAACAGATTTAACAGAAAGTTTAAAGGACAAAACCATAATCGAATCATTAATGAAATGCGTGCAAGTGTACACAAAATAGGCAAAAGTCGCTATTTTATCTGATTAATCCCACAAAGTGGCACTTATACCTTGTTAATGTAGATACACAAGTTATTACTTATGTGATGTTAAAAAAATTACACTGCACTTTGACATCGCAAATCTTGAAAATCAAAAATTTAGAATAGTTCAGAAATGTCATATTCTTTTTTAAATATGGTATGGAGAGACGCGAGCTGGGTTAGTAGAAGGCGCACTGGTTGAAGTGGATTATTAATGAAAGTCATAGTAGTAAAATATTTTTAATATTACAATTATTAAGAAAGAATGTTAGGACTATGTATTTCTTAAATTAACCCTCTTTAGCCTTTGCGCCATCTACCAAACAGTCCGGTGTACTTCAGTAGGTTGTTTAACTAAGAATATTAGGTTCCAACCTACGGTAAGTTAAATTTAAAACAAACAAAATCATACCATATTTGAATGTATATACAATAAATATAAAACAACGGTAAATTATATCTTTGTATACTCGCAACCTCTATACTATACTAACATACCCTTTGCTAATATTAATACAATACGCTAAATGTTACACTTACCAAAACTCGATGAAGATGTAAATGAAATCAGAACAATTAAGTCTTATTTGCACAAATAACACTTTTTCAGAAACCGTTGTAACTAATTAATTCTAAAGATTTTGTGTATTCGAATTCAAATGTTTGAAATCGCGTCACTTACTAAAAGTAGCGTTCAAAATCCCTACAAAAAATAAGTTGGTAGCATTCACCGTAAACATTTTTTAACCTCACTTTAGTTTAGAAAAACAAAAAACGATGACTACTACCCGGGGTTTGCCCCAAAGTAAAGAAGCCTTATTAAAATCGTACAGAACAAGATTAAAAGAAGACGTGAAAAGCATGTTGGAGAACTTTGAAGGTGACAATAATAAAAGTGAGATTTGCATCAATTTTAATGAATATTTTATAGAAATTGTGAAATTAGCAAAGGGTGAAACGATACACAACTATCTAGAATGACGCAGTGTGAACAGGATACATATGAAATGCATGTTCGAGCTGCAAACATAGTTCGAGCTGGGGAATCTCTGATGAAATTAGTTTCCGATATCAAACAGTATTTAATTTTAAACGATTTTCCTTCAGTCAATGAAGCCATTACACAAAATTCAAAGTTATTTAGGTTGGTTACTTATATCTGCTAATGTTGCTGTGGCTAAATTGCATTATTATTGTTATAGGACAAAGCAAGCAGAATGTGATCAGAAATTAATGTCTTTACGTGATGATATGGCAGCAGATTTATATGATTTAGAAGAAGAATATTATAATAGTATAAATAAATAATGCTTCTGCATAACAGTGTAAGTTTTTAAATTAATTCCTAAAAATTTAAGAAAAAATTGCTTAAAAATTTGGTTAATTCATTGTATTATGAGAAAGTAACAAACTTTCCACCTTAGAAGTATTTTCTCTTTTCATAATATTTATGGTTTTAACCTCTTCCAGGATACTGACACATAGTGTACATATAGCTTACGCTATATAAATCTAAATTAAAAGCATCCAGAACTGCTCATACACCACAAATTTGTACACTTACATTACGATTACATAAAATACCTGACCCAAAGATGTAAAGCAACAGTTTTTTCAATAAAATATTTATTTTACTACAATAACTTGTCAGTAAAAATTCATTCTGAAAGAAGTTGAGGCGATTCTTTCCCTGTGCATTTTAGCAATTACAGTAGTATTGCTCTTAGGTAATATTTCGGTCACCGCATCCTAATTCCTCTCTAAAACTCGGTGGATAGGATAGGATCAATCGCCTTAATGAAAAAGAATCTTATTTATTAACTAATTTGTTTTTGTGATAAATTTTACATTGGTAAAACATCTGGAAATTTTTAAACGAGACTGAAAGACAAAAACCAGAAAAATACATTGATACTTCAAATTTTTATTATTCATTATTACTTTTAAAACTGACATTTTCTGTTATAATTTAAATCTGAATATATTTTATTCTTTTCCCTATGACTTCCCCTAATGTACCTTGCTATATGAGGAAAGTAAAAGTAAATACTGTACGAATAAACAATCGTAATATACAGAGGGGTCCAAAACTGTGTGTCTTTGACAGTAAATATCTTGGAAACAAAATGTCCTAGAGTTACAATTCTTTCGCGGTTGTGTAGTGCATTGTTTTCTCAACAGATAGTCATATGTGTTCAAAGTGACCACCATTAACAGCTATACAGCGTAGATGTATTCAACCCTTCGATCCGGGTCGTCTTCGTTCATAGCATGCAACAATCGTGGAATGTACACCTTCCATTTTGTAGACTTCAGTATTCGCCGCACGCTTGATCGGCTTACCACACACTTTCGCGTGCACACTGATTCACTGATTTCTGCGGTGATCGTGCGAAGAGTTGCAACACCGCAGCACTGCGAGCTGGAGTTCTTACTGTCCGTGGTCGCCCCGTTCTTCCTTTAATCACATCTTTAACAGTCCCATCATTTTCAAATTTATCCCGAATACGGGCAATTGTTCGACGTGTTGGTGGATCGGTACCAAACTCAGCCCGCCAACGTCGTTGTACCTCTTGAATGTTCTCAAACTTCCAATACCATTTCAGTACGGCCTTGCGTTGCTCAAAAGTCAGTCTTACAGCCATGTTGTTGTTTATACAGTTCGTTTGTTATTTTATTTGCACATGCGCATCACACTCTCATCATGTGACTCATAACCATTACCATCTGTTGAGAAAACAATGCACTACACAACCGCGAAAGAATTGTAACTCTAGGACATTTTGTTTACAAGATATTTACTGTCAAAGACTGTGTACATCGTTTTGGACCCCTCTGTATTTGTCAAACAAAACAAACTGGAATTATCATAAAAAACGTTCAGTAGCTTTCCATACCTATACACTTGTCACGTATTTAGTTTTTCAGTTACATCTTTTACAAGCCTAGCCTAAACCAGATCGTTCATTTACAAGTTATTTTAGACTTTTCTTTTTTGCCAATCAACTTTCACGTACCGAAAGTTTATCGGTACATCCAAAATATTTGTACTTTGAAAAATTTCCTCTCCAGTTTCTACTTTACTTGCTAATTTATAAGTCAAATGTCAGTGAACTGTTATGAGACCGTTCTGAAAATCAACGTGTAGAACTTATACTCTAAGCGTAATCGCAACTGAGTCCGATATAACTCACATTCTTTTTCGATTTTTGTTCCGACACCCGTGCTATTGTAGCACGTCACATTTGGGATTATTTACTCCAAAATGTGTACATCGTATTTCATATTTCACGAAACATGTATATGAATTGGGCCACCTTGAAGCAGGAAATTTTACCTGTGCTTGGGTTGCTTAATTCCTGCTTCACTTGCGTTAAACTTCAGTTTAAAAAACAAGCTAGTAATTGTGACCTCTTCCTGCTAGTGTGACTATATCACGTTTACATCCTGCTTCAAATTTCGACACAGTGGCACTTACCGTTTGCTATACAAAAGCAAACCAGTAATTGTGGTTGACTTCTTTCCCAGCCACACAAGACCAGCAGGAATCTTTGAAAACATCGTTAAAACAGCATGTAATTTTGACAATTAGAAAACTTAGCCAACAAATTAATTTAGTTATAAAATCCGTGGTATAGTAGATTCCGTAACAAGTTTAGAATGAAAATTCGATACGAGTGGAAGATTCCGAACACGAACGTGAAGAACTACAAGTAGATTAATACTTGCCTCAAAACATCTAAAACGTTGCATCCAACTGCATTTACACTTGACACTCACAGTTCACAAAATCATGCCTCTCTAATTATTTTGTTCAGAATAATTACATTCTGTTACTTGTTACTTACATGCAAAATTCATAACAAGCAAGGGTTTTAGAATAAATAAAACCAATGATATTCCTTATGCCTCATATTCCCGAGTCGATTCTTTGTGCCGAAAATTATTCACCCTATTTTGTTATTAGGCTTCCATTTTATTCTTAGTTGTTCGGTTGAAAAGAGTGCAAAAATTACTTTTCATTTGAAACTTTTTTAGCTACCACCTCTCGTCATAGGTACTATTTTGTTCGTTTTTTGTTTTGGCTGTATATCGTCACACTAGCGAATTGTACTACTATTAAGTTACTTCTATACTGACAAATATGTTCATAATTTCTTTATCTGATCAGTGCTTTGTGTTCTCGCAGGGTTAATTTAATGAGGTCAACATTTCAAATTCATTGAATATTAAAAATAAAATGTGACGAACATGAAGTAGTAACCTCTGAGCAGGAAAACATTATGTCGATAAATGAAATTTTACCTGACCTGTTCATCCTATTATAAATAAAGTAGGAAGGCCCGGTTAACAATCTTTAAAGTAGATGTGCTTTTTTAACTTCTAGAACCATTATGTCCCATTTTTGTTTTATCGGCCGTACATATAATATAAGTGGGTGCAGAACTATAGAATATAGAATAATTGTTAAACTATCAAGATGTCGATTAACCTTAAGATTACGTTTTTATTTGATAAGTTTTTCATAGTGGGTCTTTCCTCTTTTTATCACTCGCGTACGTCTTTGTGGGATTTTGTAATTTCAATTCAGTTTCAATAACACAACATTTGAAGAACTTTTTTCCAATTGCCTCCAATCGAATGAATGAATCGAAATTAGTCGGCATAGTAAAGGATATTATTGCTGAATTGCTACGAATTGAGAGCGTTTCTTGAAGTCGATTAAAAAGGAGTAAAACACTAAACTGAAACAGAAAATTATCATATATTTAAACTAAATAAAATATGGAATTCACAAGGATAAATAAAACAATTTCGAAACGTTTAATAATAACAAATTTCATAAATTCTATTAACTTAAATTAAATGGAAGTGGTTAAAAAATCCACCTTAGCTGTTTTCCTTTGAATTTTCTCAGTGTTTGGAGGATGATTGTGCTGTTTTGGTTTCTTCATGATAACCCCGTTTGAAATAATCAAACGACACTTGCAATTGAATTTTTTATATTCCATACATTTCCAAAAAATCGTATTTTCACTTCGCCGATTTATATGGAATATATTGTCTTGATAAACTAATATCATTTGTCGCCTTTCATTTACCATATAAATTAAAGAAGCTAAAACAAAATTATTATTAATGATTATCTATAAGAATAATAAATGATGTATAAGAAGCGTAGATTTATAAATTTATATAAATTTCGATTATACAAAATATTTTTTAAAACAAGTTTGAAGGACAACACTGTATGAAAGCGAACAAAAATGAACCGATGAAGTATTTAAGGAAATTACACTACCGCACAATTGCACACACATATTTATAAATTGCTTAATAATTATTATTAAAATAATTTTCAGTTCGATACGATGCATTATCTACTTTTTTATAGTAGTCTAAACATACCCACAACACAAACAGACCTAGTTAGTTGACAAACAAATTAGTGAGAATATGATTAATCCGATGATTTGCATAAAGATTGTTTTATTATGTATAATCACTAGCTGTTTTATTTAGGGTTAGTGGCGTTGGTTGCGAGGTTACAATTACCAGTTTTTTGTAATGGTGACTTCACTTGTAATGATTGGTACTGTAACTAGCGATTATGCATAATCATATAACTAGTTGGTTTGATGAATAATTAATATTTTAATTAATACTTGTGATAATAAATCCGTCGATTAACAATTTTAATTTAAGTACGGTAAACATAGAAATGAATGTTTTTTTTCTATTATTAAATTTTTATCAAACAAAAACTAAAGAATGCAAATTAATAAAAGGATTAATTTATTAAAAACCGTCTACATCAGTATATGATTTTCTTTTGTTTCTTCCGAATGATTATGATTAAATTTGGATAATCGAATCACTTTTTTCGTCCATAGTCAAACAACCTGCTTGACATCCCTTACGTGTACACTTCCAAAATGTTCTATTCTTGATGACGACATTTAAAAAATACGTATATTTTCTGTATATCAGACGATCGTATCCTTCTTCAGATTTTACAATAATCGGATCTTAAAAAAATAGAAACTGCGAATTAGAAACTATACTATGGAAAATCTAATAATTATATTAATGGTTGCCAAATATATTTAGAAGGTTAAACATTAAACATTATTATATTGTGGAAAAACATTTACAAATGTAGTTTGATTTTGTAATAGAAAATGAGCTTTTTTTGCTTCTGCTGGATGATTGTGATTAAATTTATAAAGTACAGTTAAATTTCCGTCCATGGTAACGCAACGCACGGGGCATCTTTGATTGTAATACTGCGTGCATCTCCAATACGTTCTGTTCTTGTTTATGCTACCAATCAAATGTATGTAGTTTCTGTAGACCAAACGGTCGTATCCTCTTTCATTTTTTACAATAATGACATCTAAAAAAATGGTACAAATTACAGAAAACCAACGCAACTATAAAAATTAAGATTAGAGTTTTATTAGTTAAGGTCAGTTATGTGGAACAACTGTGGATTAAAGCGTGTTGCAGAAGCTTCTAAATGCAAGAATTAATTTACAGGTAGAAGAGTACTTTACTTCATATATTCACTTTATTATAATGATTATTAATAATTTGACAAAGTTAGAACTAACCAATTATTGCAAAATTAACAGCGTTGGAAATAATTTTTCCATGGAATTAGAATGAGAAACTATTTCCAATGCTCTTAATTTTCAATAATTGGTTAATTTCTGATAGGGCTAAATATCTGAATTCATCTCGTTTACAAATTATTATAGATAAGATGGTAAGTTATGCGACGTTTTCCAAAACGAAACTTTTAACGCCCTTTTCTTCCATTTGTTTTAGATTTTCCTATTCTTTGAATATTTAGAAAAATGTTCATTTACACACTCTTCTTTCAAATGGAAGTTATTTGTAATTTAATTATACACAACTTTTCTTCGAACATGTTTTGATCCGATAAATAATTACTGAGATATACGATAATCACGTAACAGTAATTGTTTGAATATCTACAAGAATATTAATTATTCAAAAAAAGTTATGAAACGATCCAACTTTTATTTGATTTGTATTTTTGTACAACGAGGTGCACTTTCTGTACGATCTTATACGTTCATTAGTGTCACGACGATATGTAATCCTGCGCGAAACGCTGCTTGTTTAATACTTTATTTATCATATATAAAAACTTCTTTAAATACAACTTTATACACGAGGTTAGCCAGCCATAAAATGAATACATCTAGTTGCCAATGCTGTAAAACAACTGTATCATAAAAGAAACTGAACACACACCTCAGACAGGCATATAACTTCTGAGTATATATACAATGCAGATAAGCAAGAGGCCCATTAGCTCAGTTGGTTAGAGCGTCGTGCTAATAACGCGAAGGTCGTGGGTTCGATCCCCCCATGGGCCAAATATATTTTTATATATGTAGTAAATAAGAAATGTACTGGTTTCTGAGTACGCTTGTTTTTGTGATAACAGGGCTAGCCGTACACAGAATGTATGGTATCTAGTTGCGAATGTTTTATCATATTATAATAAACTAAACACACACCACAGGGAGGCACGCAGTTACGTAACTTCTGAGTTATACTATATACAGATTATACTTGACTCGGCAAATTTAATAAACCAATGTGCTGTAGAAAACTTTCAAGTATTGGGATATGCGTAGTAATATTCTTCAAAATAAACTACACTGCTCAAAAAATAGGGTTAATGAAAGTCAAGTTATAAATATGAGTTAGCAAAGGAACATTGGAAATCAAAAAACCAAAGGGAAATTTAAAATTTGAAAATGTGTTTATTTAATGAGTAAAAAATTGAAAAATCACAATTAAATGAGTAATTAAATAAAAAAATTTCATAGGTCGTTATTCTGCGAAATATCTATTCGTCGACGTTTCGACTCTGGTAAGGTTGAGTCTTCTTCAGTTGCGTTTATTAGTCAAGCAAAAACATTATGTGATAGTTTTTTCCGGCGTTTTCTGGTATGCTGGCCTCGGCCAATGTCTCATCGATATCCTTTGGAATTTCAAAATTTGATTGAATAGGAGAATTAACCATTGATGGAATTTTTTTGAAATTGGTAATTATGGAAATATTAATAATATATATTAAGTAGAAGTCTTTGAAGAAGACTCCACCTTTCTGGAGTCATCGTTTTCTTGAAAATTTCGTGAGATTTTACTAGTAAGGAAACTTCTGGCCAGTTTCACGAATCTTGATTAAATTTAATCAATGATTAAATTTAACCAAGTTTGGTGGAACTGGCCTGGAAATGAGTGAATGATTATTCAACTTGATTTCGCAATAAAGCATAAACTTTTCTAGTTCAGTCGGATGATTATGTTTTTCTCCAGATTCGAAAATAGTTTTTTTCTGCGTGGTAATGCAACGCGATCGACATCCTTTTCTATTCATTTCTGAACAATTCCAATATGTGTTGTTATTATGCGGATTATTACTTCTTAGATTGAAAATGTGATTTTTGTATATCAAACGAAGATATCCTTGGTTAGTTTTCAAAATGAACATATCTAAACAAAACAAAAGTTAGAAGAAGATAAAACGTAATGATAATTAGGGAACATATTAGTAGTAATTAATTAGCGTTTATGCAAAATATCTTGTCCTGATTTAAAAATTATCCCTAAGATTTTGACAACATTAAGCAAAGGAATGGAACTCTAAACTGCAGCGTCTATTTGTAACAAAAGGGAAAACACCAAAAAACTGTACAAAAAACTATACTCGAACAGGTGTTTCAAGAGCTAAGCTTTATCATCAGCGAACCGATACAGTATCGGTATAGTTTTTTGTGGAGTTTTTGGGTATTTTCCCTTTTGTTACAACATTAAGCGGGTTTTATTCAATTTTTGGAGGAAATCGGTCAGATTTGATTGTTGTAATCATTTTTTCTTCAAACTTCAGTAAATCTGACATTTTTATGCTGCAATTTAAAAAAATTATATTAAATTGCAAATTAAATGCAGTAATTTATCGCAATTTGAAGAAAAATAGCATATTTTATTTGGAGGAAAAGTTACTTTTATGGCTTACCCTCTATTATCAGCCTCACTTCGTTCGGTAGCTAAACACGGGTGTGACATGAAAGTATCACTTTTCCTCGGTATAAATAATATACTATTTTGCTTTTAAAAAAGTAGCGATATCTTAAGCTTTGTTTTATATACAGGGTGTATCATACCGAGATTCCATTAGAAGTGTAAGAGCAAGTAGTCCGAATTTAATTTTGAAAATTCTCATTACTAAGTTTCGACATATGAAAAAAATGTTGGCTTCCTTTTCGAGCTTCCGGGTTGTACCAGAAGTAACCAACAACTTCATTTTTTCAATTAGAACACCATGTATATTTTCAAATTCTACGTTCAGTTTTACGTTGGCATTTAGTATTATTCCCTATACCTATCATTACTCGTTTTCGAATTATTTGTTTTTTTTTAAATGACATGAACCACACTTATCAAACCATTGTGATAAGACGGCGTTCGAAAACT
This sequence comes from Abscondita cerata, assembly GCA_030710515.1. Taxonomy (NCBI): domain Eukaryota; kingdom Metazoa; phylum Arthropoda; class Insecta; order Coleoptera; family Lampyridae; genus Abscondita; species Abscondita cerata. Next base: position 240,004 of record JALBCR010001034.1, read on the forward strand.
CCATCAAATTACGTACCTGATTCACTGGAGGAAAGATTCCCTAGATATAAATTACAACAATCATAGTGCTATACTGAGTGTTCAAAATTCCTGTATTTTTCAAATACGAAAACAAAAATTTGATTTTTTTCAAATGGAACACCCTACTTTTCATTACATAATTTTAGGTCAAACTTGTGTTACATGCCCTATACCTATCTCGATTGTTTTTTCGTAATGTTGGCAATAGAAGTGGAAAACTAACGGAAATTGCGATAATATGATCTAAACTTAGCAAAACAATACTGCCCTGATGAAATCAATTTTGGTCGAAAAATGTTTAGTTTTTCAACATATTTTTTATGAATGAAATTATCATGAATTCTTCTTTCAGTTAGAGATGAATTTTATTAGAGTTTTGCAGATACACCAGTTTCCAAGAACGTTAAGTTCAAATATAACACTACCATCAATTAAACACGTCCGGTTATACCGCAAGTGGTGTCCATCTTGCGTACTTTAATGAAAACTAGTATTTTTTATTTCGTTTTAGAATTCTATGGTAAATTCTAAATAGAATTTGTGTCATATTCTATACCTATAATAAACCATTATTGAAATATTTTTTAATTTTATCTAATTACCGAGTTCTCAAGAAATAACGATATATCATTATTACTAAAGTTACTGAGCTGTAACTGCAACCTGTAAACAAGTTGGTTTTGCAAATTAATCTTTAACGTTAAGTTTATCGATAACCCTTACAGGGTGTTCTAAACTCAGAAGCCAACATCCCTAACTAAAATTATTTATAAGTTGCTTATTTTAAATAGAATACCCAGTATTTTATGACGATTTCTGAAGCATTTTTTTATGAAAATTTGTTTGGTATCTTCTTTCCCTACCCGTTTTAGAAATATTTAGTATTTGTGTAATTATTGGTTTAGTGCAATGTAATGTAATGTGCCTATAAAATAAAAAATGCAAACATTTCAGCGAAATCATTTATTAATGTTATCATTGATGAACTTTTCATGTTTTTAGCCAATTCTGAAAAATATGCAGATAAAACGTTTTCAGAATGCACGGTTACTTTTTTCTGTTCACACAATTTCAAAAATCTTTGTTAAGACATTTCATAGGCGCCACTCGGCTTAGATGGCAGCAAATTTTCGATTGGCGAAGAACTTCGGGCGGAATGCACTCTAATTCGGATCAGACATGGCCGTCGGTTTCTGTTTGAAAAACTTTCTCTAAATTCACAAACGATTTCACTTTTAGTTTTTTTTCACTTATAATTGCACAAGAGGTTTGCATTTTGCTGAAGTAAATTTGGGTTAAATGAAAATCGGTTGTCTAGCAATTTGACGATAAAAACTGTCAATTTTTAAAAACCCGATACCGAATGACACATGAGAGTGTAGGTCTCTGTCAAAAATTCCCTTAAATGTGCCATTCGGTGGAGCGTTTTTGGGTTGACAGTTTTTCGAGTTAAATAGCTAAAGAAAACAGATTTGAATTTAAACAACACAAATTCACTCACTAAAACACAATCCTCGAATGTAATTCGACAGGACAATTTAATGAATACGAAAAAACACGTCAAACTATTAATTTGGATACATATAAATGTTAATTTGAATAAACTGTCAGATTGGAAACTTAAATATCAATGGAGACCGCGATAATTGATTAAAAAATTCTAAGTGAAAAACCACTAGTGCATTTGTCGCTGGAAAAGTTGCACTGCGGCATATGCGATTTTTTATACATGAATTAAATTGTCAATTAAATTTTGTTTCTGCTTACATTGTAATCGTGGAAAAATGTAAGTATTACGATTTTTCGCTTTATATTATATCTCATTCTAATTCCTAGTTCTACTCTACTTTCTCGTTTTTATAAAAAGTATGTATTATTCGAGTGTAATGGCTTTATGTGCTTCGGTTGTCTTAACTACCTCACTTCGTTTAGCAGTCAAACGGCAAACCTTAGCACGCAAAGCTTAATTTTTGCTACTAATAATTTTCATTTTTGAATTATGTTAGCAATAAAAAACAAAAGTAAACGGACAAAACATTTAATTTAGGTACTAAAATTACATCGCACACAATTACTCAATGATTGTTATTGAAATGCTTTTGAATTCGATCCATATGCGGCGGATGATTGTGTCTTAAGTCTGATCTCCTCACATGATCTGAACGATCGGTCACGATACGTGATCTACATTTAACTTTGTAGTAATCGGAACACACCCAAAACACCGTTCGATCTCGTATTTGATTTAAATAATAAATGTAATTGTTGTAAAGCAAACACTTCTTTCCTCTTTTAGTGATTGAATATACCAAATAACCTGAAAACAAAGTCGAGATAAATAACACTAATTGATAAAAGAATTTTCTCTTAAATTATTAGTTTAGTAATTTAAGGAAGTTTTCATCAGGAGCCTTCTCTTCTAAGCATCTCTTTCTTGTTAAACAACAATAATAACATTCTTATCGAATATAACGTTTACTTAATTTATTAATACTTTCGTTTAATTACACTATTCTTTACAAGATGAAACCTTTCATAACCTATTATACGATGCTTTTTAATACTTTCTTCGTCTGATTTGTGATTATGAGGTCCGCGTAATGTAATGCTTTGATCCACACCAATTATACACCTTGCTTTACATATACCACTATCGTACAAGTGACATTTCCAATAAGTAACTTTCTGGGAACTTCTATGTTTCACGTATTTGTAATTCTGTACAACTAGCTGCGGGAGACGTCCGCCTTGAATATATGTTACAATTTCTGCGAAAGAAATCATCTGTCAATATTATTGCAGAAGAAATGTACGGACATTTACATGCTAACATACTTTCACCCGAACTATTTTGCGTGCTTTTTATATACGGTGCTCCAAGGTTTATCTTCATATCCTAAATTTTATAAAAAAAAATCAATTAAAATAAAAATTTATTCAAGTCCCAATTACAATTTAGTAATTAAAAAGTTATTCTAATTTTCTGAATTTCACGAATCCCTTCTTGGTCTTCATCTTCAACATTTTTTTTGGCGGTAGATGATAATGAGTGCCAATTTTAGAGTGCAACTTCCCTTGAATGGTGTAACATTTAGCTGGACAATCGTTATAATAAGCGCAAACCCATAGTTTTTTTCCGGTTAACACTTTTTCTAGCCGATAAATGTGCTGATGTAGAATTAGATCATGGATGCCGTTTGCATTGATGACAAATTTAAATAAACCTGAGAACAAATTACAGTATGAGTTTTAAGACAGGTATTGGCACTCATAATATAATTCCATTATTCAAATTACAACAAAACTAAAAATCGAAAACATTGACAATATTTATTTATGCATTTAATAAAGTTACAACTAAAAGTTTTTGAACAATAAAAAGTTAGTCAGATGTAGAACTGGACTGGATGCTTCTCCTCCATCTGTGCATCTTATGACGAATGACATTAAATGGAATTTCACGTGCCGCATTCGGGTACCTAAAAAAATATCTATATAATTCTACACAAATTAAAATTGATCTAGTACAGGTCACTGAGCGCCGCGTAAATTTCACGTATCGAAACGAAGGAATTTCGCAATAATACTTCTTTGAGTTCCCTCAAAAAAACAATCTTCTCCTCGGCAGTATGATCGGGAGGATGATTGTGAGGTTTCTTCACTTTAATATCTTGAATACTTCCATCGCACGGTATGATCGCTCTTGCGTGGCAACCTAATCTCTTATATTCCAAACAACGCAAATACCTAAAACTTTGTTACTGCAAAGTCCGCTTACGTGCACCAGTACTCACATCATTGGTGGTTTTCCTTTCATAATATTCACGTGAAACACAAATCCGTCAACAATATATCTGGGCATGTCAGGTTTTCTCTTTAGTGTCATATTGGTGTCGTTATCTGTGTTAAAAAAATATTGTTCATATTGCAATAATTGACTTTAACAAATATGTAAATATTAAATTTAAAGTACTAGCCTACCAGTAGAGCGCGCACTTAAGTTTATAGGACGCCCATGAATAAATAAGAGAAATAATGTGTTGTTAGTTAGTATTCGCCATCTTAAAACGTAATGAAAACGCAAAATACTTAGAAAATCTGTAATTCACTAAATGTACTACAGAAATTAAAACAAATCCGTAACAATTAAATGACATTATAACTTATATGAAATTGGAATTTCGATTACACAACTTCCTTACGCCATCTGCGCATAGATGTTCTGATAGATTGAAAGCTCATCTCAGAAGCTAATCTGGGATATCTATAAAAAAATCAAGTGTAAGTCGGTAACATACTATTGTGTTCGTACTAACACTGAAATCACGCCTTCGAAAATTAGTTTCAAATTACTATTAGGCGAAGCCTGAGTGATTTCTTTCAACTGTTTGAAAAATTGGTGTTTCTCTTCGGCTAAATCATCTGGGGGATGATTGTGTCCTCTAGTAACTCTTAACTTTTCTAGAGATCCGTTTAATGGCAAACAGCCCTAGCGTGACAACCGGTGCTTCCATATTTCGAACAAATTAAATATCTATAAACCGTGTTACGGATTAACGCATAAAAATTGATGTCTTACCTGATGGCTGGGCTTGTACGAACTACACTAGTGTGGTAGATAAAACCATTAACAACATAACGCGTACGTGTAACTCGTTTCTTTCCTTGTTGACCAAACCACTTCTTGTTATCATCTAGTAAAACAAGAGACATTGAACGATCACTAAATACCTCTTTATCTAATAATTATAATTCTAAATAAACAGTCGAAATAGTGCTTCAGTATTTATTACATATAATCTAATACAAAATAAATAAAATTGTCAAGCGTACTACAACGACAAATCCCGTCGCCATCTATGTAACGATGAACATATTGATTTAAAAGGTAGCTCTTCCGCCCCTTTGGGATATCTAAAGAATTGTAACGTCCAAAGGTATCAAAACAAAACGCACACTTACAGAATTGAAATTGTATCGTAGACTTTCCTTAAAGAACCTGGCATGGTACGTACCGCCTCTTTTAAATGCATCACCAAACTTTCTCTTTCTTCGGCGTTGTTATTAGGGGGATGATTGTGAGGATGTGTAATTCGAAGGTTATTACACGCCATTCCCACAGGCAAGATTGCTCTGGCCCGGCATCCCGATCTTTTTATTTCGGCGCACGCTAAATATCTGAATAAGCGTTAAGAATAGTGTAACAATCACGATTTGATTGCCGCAAGTAAACAAATATTACTTACCGTATACGATTGTTCTTTCCTGCAATTAATTTACTATGATAGACAAATCCACCATTAATAAATCTTGTACGTGTCCTCGACCTCGGTTTTTTACTACCAGAACTAGATTGGGCAATTGAAAATTCGTTTGTTTCTAATTTGACTTCGCAATCTACCAAAGAATATTGAGCATCAATGTTGAATTAAACATTAAGGTATAAATTAAGAGGCGTTTACAATTAAATCGCAACTTGCATTACTCGTATTTATTTTTGCTTCAATTAAGTGTAAATTATTAAATTAAATGTATTTTGTATACGAAATACAGTATGGTTAAAATTGTTTACATATCGGGATTGTGGCGCCACCTATGCAGAGAAGAGGTTAGAGATCGATACGATATTTCAGCTGCAGCTGCAGGATAACTAAAATGGTCAACGTTTAAATAAAAATTATCCAAATGAAAGTAACGTACAATTCGGCAACTGCACTGTAAACGCTTTTTAACGAAGAGTTCTTCATTGTTCTAACCGCAGATTTCAACTGACGAAGAAATGCATATTTTTCTTCTGCAGTCATATCGGGTGGGTGGTTATGGGGTTGAGTAATTTTTAATTGATCCGGTGTTCCATGTAATGGTAAAGTTGCTCTTCCATGACAACCGAGTCTTTTATTTTCCGAACATCCTAAGTAACTACAATGTATATTGATTATTTTAAATAATAATTCGTATTATATATATTTACCGTAGAGGTGGTTGGCCCGATATTACATTACTGTGATAAACAAATCCATCAAATATATATTTCATTCGTTTCCTTGTTCTCTTTTTTTGTTTCTTTTGATTGCCACATTCTTGTTTGTTATCTAATAAAACAAAAACACTATATGGTTTTTCCGCCTTAATTCATTACAATAACAGTCATACAAATATAGGTACGGCAGTGTTTTTTTTTAATGGTCACGCGAATAATAATTAAGAGGTATTATTTCGAAGAAAATAGTTTACAACAAAACTAGCGTTATTGTGTTTTGTTTAAGTAATTATAGCAAATTAAATAGTAGATTATTTTACTTAAGATTCTCGAGTGTTATAGCGACGTTCTGTTCTCGACGAATCAAGTTGGTACTTTATTGTTACATTCATAATATGACATAACCGAGGTATCAACCTCTAAATAGTTTATAAAAGCCTTTTTTACCGTCTGCCAATACTTCAATAATATGTAGTTTTAATGTCGCTTGAAGAAAAAATACAGTTTTGAATCTAATGCCGATGGAAACCTGACAGTGTGTCACATGTTTTAACTATATTTTAAACGACTGCAATGTGTTATGTTGTGAGGATATTTCTATGCAAGTGTTTGAAAATAATTATCAAAACAGTTGCTCCTAGTTATAACCATCAAAATAGTACAATAGTTTTAATAAATAATTTAAATTACGATTTTGATCATTGGGCTAGATTTTATTGTAAAATTCTGTAAGATGTATTTCGGATAACACCTCAGCAGGACAAACTGCTTTGTGATTTTTAACGTTCGAGTGTTTACACAGATTAAGCTATTGTTCTCAGACCCTAGAGATGGGTCGATATGCTGCAAGAGCGGCACAGATGACAACTATTTAATAACGTGTTCTTCTTGAACCTTTATAACAAGTTAATATTAGTACGTGTGTGACTTTTCCCTTTCGTTGTGTAATAAAGCAACTTTTCATAATTATTATTGCATTGATAGTATTTTTAAATAGGAAAAACATTACATGAAATATTTTAGGGAAATATTAGGAAAGTTATTAAAAAAAATTATGAAAATGTAAATTGTTAGTCGGATGTCGTCACGCGATTAGGTTACCGAGGATATGACCACAGCCAATCCTAGTCACGAAGCAATTCGGTGTTGCCAATTCGTGTTGTCTGACTTTGTAAGTTGCAAATTGAGGAGCATTCGTATGAAGAGAAGCAATATTAAATTTAAAAGAGAACAAATGTTGAACAGATTATGCTCGTCCCAAAATCTTTCATAATTGCGAAGTTCACGGCAACGTTGTTTCGACCATGTCTATTTTCATAAAGAACGTGCATCGCGTGATTAGTCGCTTAACGGCGGTAGGTTCAAATTATTAAAAAAATAAATATTAAAAACAAAAATAGGAACTAAATCAAATCTACAATCAATTTCAGATATTGAATTACCGTCCATGTTAGAATTATATCCAACCAGAAAATAAATCAATTTTAAACTTGTGGGAATACTTATACTTGCGCAAGTTTAGTTTGCACATCTTATAAAAGAAGCTCGTTCAAGTGTGTGGGGTATACCATATACTAGCTTTCACTGGAATACTACTCACCTGCTATGTACAGGGTGGGCCATTTTCGACACTTTTAAAGGGAAACTCCTTCATCCAATTGAGATAGGCAAAAACTGATGTCGGTGTTTGAGGCTTATTTTTAATGAGAAACACAATGGTGAATACCGCATGGCGATATCCATTGTAGTGTCGGAGATACAGGGAGATTTTCGAATATCTGCATTTTAGAAAAATGTCTGTAAATTGTTTCCTGTTGGAAATTTTCAATTTCTGCAAAAACATTGCTTTAGCACCTTTTTTACGTAGACTCCAATGCCGTTTTGAAAATGAGTATACGGAGTCACATCAAAAGTAATCGAATTTTTGGGTCTCTATATAGATTCAGACTTAAAATTTGAGTTACACATTCAGCACGTGTCAAAAATGCTGTCAACGTTTTGTTATGTAACACGCAACCTACGCAACATAAACTAAACTAAACATTTTGAAAATTTACTATTTTGCATGTATTCATCGACGATAGTAAGTAGAGTACAATATTTTGGAGTTTCCAACTCAAATGAAGTCTTTCTTTGAAAAGGGAGTTTACTACAAAGGTCTCCAAGTATATAATGCGTTCCAGCTAATATTAGAACCGAAACTTCGATAAAAAAACACAAATATTTGTTGAGGGCGAAGTTGTGAATACAGTTTGATGAGTTTCTGTAGCTCACTGCAATGACAAAGTCTATATCTTGTTGCAAATATCAATGATTTAGAAATGATAATTAAAAAAATAATAATAATTCGATAAAATTGAATTATTTTTCAATTTCCCAGAATATTGGTTAATCATAATTCCATAACCAGGGGAATAAAGAAGTTTTTTACGTAGATTCGAATTCCAGAAAGAAAAATACATAATCCTCTTTGATATTCCAAAGTTACCCTATTATTATTATTATTATCCCTACCAAATTTCATGATAATATATTAAATCGTTTTCAAGATATTACCTTTAAAAAAGTCACCCTGTATAGATGTTTACAACATGTAGTTTGTTTCTTTCAGTTCTTTTAATATTTTTTATCAGGTATTGATGAAACGTAATGAACAAATGATACTTACGCTCACTTAACTGCAAATTAATAAAAACAAACAGAAAGAAGTTGAAGCTTAACAAACAACATTGTGTTGGAATCAGCTTTGAATCCATAGTGTAAATGTAATATAAAGCTAAGTATGTACTATGTGATTTTTCTTAGAGAAAAGGAAATAAATGATTTGGAGATTTTATAAGAAGATAATCCCAAAAATGTTGAATAATTTTAGACTAATATAAACCTTCTTATGATCATTTCCAAGGCCAAATCCCCGTTAATGACGTCATAATAACCAATAGGTTCTTTACACAGAAAGGAGAGGTAGGTACATTTATCTTTACATAGAGTCGATTAGCTGCAGCTAAAAATTAACGATGTGTTGTTTTCTGGTTTCTCTTATTGAGAATTACGATTTAAAAACTGAATGTTCTCTATATTTTAGAGTTTTAACGGCAGCCTTTAGATTCTTGTTTGGACGAATCTTAAAAACATTAATTTTAAAAACAGACCGCGAAATCTAAAACCAATTTGTCAATTTAAAAACTGTTACAATCCTGTGCATTATTATACAGTCTAAATTACAACGAAAATGTATAACAGTGATGAAAATTAAGGTGGTACCTCAGACTAAGTATTATAGGTTAACGGTGATAGTCATGTATTTTAGATTTTAGGATTCAGTGACCAGCGCGAGCTTGAATTTAACCTTTTCATATGCTGAATTGCAGTTTTTGTTATTTTTTCACGCGTCACGTGACAGTTGTAGCTCCGCCCTTGCCGCTCTCTTTCTAATATGGCGATTTCAAAACAAAAGTGCGCGTATTTGTCTATAGTTACTTATATTTAGTCTGAGAGTGGTATTATTTGGTATAAAATTTACGATTAAAAAAACGTCTTTTTTATTTTCCCTATATATCAAAGTTTGGAATGACCCAAATACCCCCGCACCAGTATCCTCAGTCCTTCTTGATTTATCTGTAAACCAGTATCTTTATTACCTAGTGCCGCCCGAAAGCTAGATTCAAATAGGAAGTACCTGCTTTATCCGTTTCTGTGAGAGAGAAGCAGTGGATGTCTCCTATTGAGGTAAGTCCTGTCCAAGTTATTGGACATGGAGAGGGGTCAGCCCCAAAAGATGCTCAATACATGCTGTGAGGCAGGTGAGCATTGCTCCTATGGTGCATATACACGCAAGTCTCTGTAATCTCTATAATCTCTTTCTGGTAGCAAGCACTAAGAGTTTACGCCACCAGACGACCGCATCATACGTAATAATGAGACGGACCATCATGCAATACATCCATCGCAGTATCTCGGGCTTGCCACCCCATTTCTTGCCTGCGACTCTGCTGCAAACTAACTGTGCTCTATAGAATTTGTTAAAAACATTCACCAGGTGTTCCTTCCAGTTCAGTCTCTTATCTAGTGTAATACCTTAGATCATATATATTTACATAGATACCAAGTACCCTATTTCAATGCATTAGAGATAGTGAAGCATATATAGTTACGACAGAGTAATATATAACTATCTTTGTTGCATGCTTTGATTTGCTAACTTGTATCTCTGTTTTGATTCAATCTGAAATAAAGTAGTGCATTGCGCATGATCATTCTTTTGACATTAGTCTTCGACTTAAATTTGACAGATGTTTACATTACTGGCTGTAGTTTTGTGTAAAATTCTTTAGAGATATTTATTACTACAGTCGATTATTGAAACTTGAAAATGGTGAAGTGTATAATATTTAATAAGCCGTTTAAAACTGGAAACATAATATCATTTCACAAGTAAGAAAATTTAATTTCAAAACTTTTGTCTCATTAGTTAAATTTAGGTTTCCAAAAGAAGGAGATAAGATGAGAAGAGCGCAGTGGCTTAACGCGTGTAAGAACAGTGGTAAAAGGATACTTAAATCTTCAATGCTATGTTCGAAACACTTTCGGCAAGAACATTTTGAATATGATAAAGGAGATTACACAAATCGTTATCGACGATTGAAAAAAGATGCCGTACCCAGTGTTTTTAATAAACATAGAGGTATTTCAAACACAAATTCTACAATGTTCAGTGTAAATTCAGTTGCATCGGTGGAGAGTTACAGCACATTGACAATGTCGGGTGCAATTTCCAGTAGCTCTAAAGCAATTTAGATAACAATTAAGAAAACACGGAATGCACATATAAAGGGTTAGTACAATAGCACTCAGATAAATACAATTTTTTTAATTAAAATTTTCAGAAAGTGTTAGATATATATCAGAACTTCAAGAAGAACATTTTGAAACCCCTAAAAAAAGAAAAAGAAGCGTTGCATTTGTGAAGGCAAAGTTTGAAGAACACCGAAAGGAAATGTAACTGTTAAAACAGAAATGCCGACGATTAACAGGGCAAATAACTTCACTAAAGGACGTTTTAAATAAAATTACGAATGAAAACCTTTTAAATTCAAATTTAATGGTATAAAGATGGAAACTTCTTTAATTGTTCTTTAATTATTTCAACTTAAAATTATGATTTTATGTTATATGAATGTTTATGAAAATAATTATATTTTAATTTAGGCAATGATTCCGTCATCTTTGAAAGACATAATAGAAAGGCAGTTGAAGTGGACGAAAATATGATCCTAACTTAAGAAGATTTGCCTTAACGCTTCATTATTATTCACCAAAAGCGTATAATTTTTTGAGGCAAGAATTTGAAAATTTATTGCCTCATCCAGAAAGTATCCGAAAATGGTATAGTGTAATCGGTGGCAATTCAGGATTTACTAAAGAAGCTTTTGATGCTATACAATCAAAATGTAAAGAAAAAAAATATAATAGTTTATATCGTGATTGATTGGCTTTGTTGATCTTGGAACTGATTTAATACCAGATGGTGAACATTTGCCCGCTGCTAAATATGCTTTGGTATTTTTAGCAGTCAGTCTAAACGATCGTTTCAAAGTTCCTTTAGGCTATTTTTAAATTCTAATTTGAATGGCTCTGAAAGAGCTAGCATTTTAGAAAAATGTTTATATTTGTTAAATGAAACAGGCGAAAAATTATTTTCAATAACTTTTGGTGGGGCTCCAGTAAATTTAGCTATGCGCACGAAATTGGAATTTCAATTGTAACAATTTGAAACCATGGTTTTCACCCCCTAACAACTAAAGAACCTGTTTATAAATTTTGGGATCCTTGCCACATGATTAAATTATGTCGTAATACTTTTGGAGAAAAACGTATTTTAATCGATCCTGATAATGAAGAAATTAATTGGAAATATATCGAAAAATTAGTCGATCTCCAAAAAGGAGAAGGACTTCATGTGGCAAATAAATTAACACCTCGCCATATAAATTATTTCAATGAAAAATGAAGGTTAAGCTGGCAGTTCAAACTCTTAAGTGCATCTGTATCAGAAGCAATTACAATTTGCAACAAAAGGATAAACCATCCATTTTTCAACAATTCCTCAGCTACTGCTAAATTTTGTTTAACACTAAACGATGCTTTTGATATGCTAAATGGTCGAAGTGTGGTTACAAAATATCCATATAGAAGGGCGGTGAATAATTCAACGATTAATTTTTTACAACAGAAAGCTTAAGAATTAGAGAGTATATATTTCAAATTTGAAGGACGAAAGTGGGAAATTATTAATTCATGGGAATCGAAAACTGGCTTTCTATGAATTATTGTGTGCTTGGAAAATTTGGTAAATCTTTACAACAGGTTGCGGTCAGAACAAAGATATTTATTGCCATACAAGCTAAGTCAAGACCACCTAGAAATATTTTTCGGCGCGATCAGAAGTAGAGGTGGTTACAATAACAACCCTTCTGTACGTCAATTTAAGAGTGCTTATAAGAGATTACTTGTAAGACATCAAATTTCTGGCTCGGTAAATGGTAATTGTGATATACTAGAGCAAACTCCAATATTATTTGCTAATAGTTCGTCAATTAATATAACAGATGCGGTTTGCGAATTTGATATGCCTGATGATGAAGAAGAATATTTGTTTAATTTTAATGCATTAAACGTTTTTCAAGAAGATATAGTTGAATACACTGCAGGATTTGTTATAAGAAAAATAATAGAACACGATCTTCATATAATTTACTTTCGATAAAAAGAAGAGGAAAATTGTATGAACCATCTTCGGATGCTTTTAAAATTTGCAAAGATGCCGAAATTGTTATTAGACAATTTCAAAACACCATTTTTATGTCAAGAGAAATTTCATTTTTAATTATCAAATGCATGACTAAATTGCAGGATGTGTTTGTAAATAATGATATATTATTGCATGTATTAGATCAAGATGTTTTGCACAATCATCGAGACCATTTAATAAAAATAATTTTTGATTTCTACATTAATATTAGAATGTTTTACAAAGGCAAAAAAAATCAGTAAAGGACACTAACATTAGAACGAAATATGCTCGACTTATTTTGTTTAAAAACCAATAAATTCTTTGTTCTTCATTGTATCACTGTATTATAAAACCTTTTTGTAATTAAATAATAATTTTGGTTTTTACAACATCTATTTGCAGTATTTTATTTAATTGTTAATGATCTTTTAATAAAACTATTATAGTTTCTTTTATATTAGGTGTATTGGAAACTTTAATGTTTTCTATAATTATTTATTTACGGAATTTTTGTATTATATACTTATATTTTCAAAATTGTATTTATTAAAATAGATACAATTATTTGCTTTTGTTTATGTTAAATTTAAACTAAATTAATTAATGATTGAATAAATAATATCTAAGTAAAAAAGGTATATACTTTTCCACCCTTTTATTAGTTCTAAATTTGATTGATCGGCGATTTCATTAATGCATGTCTATATTTAATTTTAAATTTTTAAAATTGCCGCCAACAAAATGCTAGAAATAGGACGTGTGAAACAAAAGAGAGATGCAAAATAGAATATGTACGCATGCGACGAAGACAGAGTAAAAATACTATGCCGGTGCTATGTTGGTTCTTGATATTTTCTAGTACTTGGTATCTATGTAAATATATATGATCTAAGTGTATACCTACATATTTGACCGAGTTACTGAAGCCAACGACTGTCTCACCACCCTGGATTGGTTTAAGTCCGTCTACTTTCTTTTTTAAGGGTAAAGGTCAAGAGAGTAGTTTTGCTGGGGTTAATTTCTAGGCCAGCTGACCTCCACCATAACATCTACCAAGTCCAGTCCCGCCTGTACTGTCACAAAGAATGTTCTCATACTTGTCCTGCGCAAATCTAACAATGTCGTCAGCATACCCCAGGCAGGAGATCCCTTTGCTATACAAAAGGCAAAGAAGATCGTCTACAAGAAGACTCCGCATCAGTACTCTGCGTTGGAGATATCCCCTAGTGGTATTCACCACAAAAGTGGAGTTTTCTAGTATCGTTTTAGCCCTATTGGTCCTCAGAAGTTCTAATAACCATCTGACAATAGGGGAGATCAATCTACTTCGCCTTCGTTGCATGGAACATAACGTTATGCGAGTATATACCCCAGACAGGTTTAACGTGTATAGTTCTTTTTACTTTGTATGATACAGAAATATGTTTGGATTTTAGCAATTTCTACTATTAGGCTACTTTAGGAATAGACAGAGAAATCGTCCGTTTCCTATAGTAGACACCGGTAAATACTGCAATTTCATATGATCAATCAGTAAAGCCGCGTATTCACCAAAAGAGCGAGCAAGAGCAAACATAATCGAGCAAGCATTTTCTGAAAAGATTGTTTGGTGTGTACCTATTTTCGATCGCATTCGTTAATGATCCGGTAGTTGTCGGTACTTCAAAGAAAATGACGTGTGGTTGCTCCATAGACATTCACAGATCAACTGAGAACCGAAACGAATTCGTTTCGGTGTGAAGAGAAACCGAGCATTTACTCTGGATTAATTTCATTAAAAGGTTACTATTGAGAAACTTCTAAACAGTATTTATCAAAAACTACATATTTTGAAATTTATTTAATCCTGGCTTAGAAAGAGTTTAAACAGTCAACTTCTAAGACACTAGCGTAGCTTCATCAAAAAAATTGCTAATAGCTTAAAACAACTGAAGATAGCAATCCATACTATTAATTAAACTGGTCCCTAAAATTTAATTCTTCGTCCATTTCTGTCGTCAACTTTGAAAAATCGCAGTCGACAAATGCGATATGACAGATGTGTCAGCAACGATTTAAAATATTGGCTGAACCTCTAGAAATCAAAACACAAAAATCATTTATTTCTTAAGAGACCCCTGTAAATCTATTTTTGCATTAACTGTTACATATGTCAAAAACTATGACACATATCTTGACAATATGATGATGCTGATCACCCTGTAAACTGGGAAAATAACAAAGAAAAGCCTTTTTTAAATCTTCGGAGGAGTCTATCTTTTCCGGAAAGAGGTTTTTCAAAAAATTTATACCAAATACCCACCTTAAATTTCATCATAGAATCACCCTTAAAAATTTTCGGTGTTATTTAGATATACTGTTTATATTACTTGCCCTATTCACATGATGAAGCTCTATGCCGTTCATATCGTGCTGTATTGTAGCACAGTCCGTATGTATTAAAGTATAAGATCATTCATCAATCTTAAGAGCGGTATTGTTGTTATAATGAAAAAACATATACTCACCTAATCACTATATGTCACAAATACACTACACATCTTGTTAAAGATTTCAATATTTACAACCGATTGCTTTGAAAAAGTCCCGATAATTTTTGGCATTACAATAATCATCAATGAGTGCCAAAAATGAAGTTGACATCTAATAAACTATGCAGCACATATAATCATGTGTAAAAATAAAACCGCTGCCAAGTCACTCAACTCTTTATCATAGGCAAAGATCTATAGTAATGAAACAAGGTGTTACTTATTGATTTTCATCCAGTGCCAGGTAAAATAAGCAAAGCTGTTCCGTATGCCTTAAATTCATATTGAGGAAACTTTGTAAATTAGACAAAATCGGTATAGAATGTAAATACTTTAAGATGAAAATCATTAATTCACAACCCGTATTTGCAAAGTGTCTGAAGCGCTTATCCTAAACTGTTGCTTACATAAATTGTAATGCAAATCAAGAGTGTAATTTGATCTCAACATTCATCCCTAATTGTTCCATAATCTTACAGAACGTAATAAAATCCACAGTTCTACTCACTTACCTTCTTTTCAACTTATAATTTTTAGTGGTACGAAATATGAATCGTGAAATAAAAATTGTGGTGTAATAGTGTCAAAGTTTGTGTAAATGAAATATCTCACTACTAAATAAAAATATTAGACTAAATACTTGCTGTATTTTTTATGTACAGCACAATTTAAAATGAATGAATTTTGGTATGAAAATTTTCAAAAAACTAATTTGACGTACCGGTACTTTCGGACGCCCTAATATCTGTTAATATGTTGACACACGTATTTTATATTTTAAAAAATTATTTAATAAATAATAAATCATCTATAAATTAGAAAAGAATACATAACGATTGAACTGTTGATCTAAACCTCATCAATCCATTAATTCTGCATTTATAAGTAGAACAGCAGATGTCTTTCTAAAACTGTGTCCCGTGTACAATTCCGGATTAGGTAGTTTCAAAAATCTGGCAACTTGTTTCCCCATCGCTCCAAACTTGTTAACTCCAATTTTTTGTATGGTACATTTACCATTTTGGTAATTTAAAAAAAAAGAGGACGTTGTAGTATGTGACGGCCGAAGATCGGCGTATTTTTTACAAATCGTATAAAAACGGCCAGTTATAGTAAATCTACGTATATTCATTTTACTATTGCGAACGGTCACTATCATAGCTGATCCAAGATCTTGAAAACTATCAACATTCATTGCATGTAGTTCACTAAGACGACAAGCACCCATTATTCCGACAATGAATGCGACCTTAAAAAAATAATCTGTATTAGGCGCTTTATTTTACAATCCGTTAATTGTTTACCTTTGTTGCAAGATATATATTATCAGGCGCTTCTGTTATGAATCTATTTATGTCGTCTGTTGTGAAACTTTTGGATTTTTTTGCCGAATATCCCACAGCTTTTCGTTTCAAAAACGCACGCAACTTCGAGTACATCCCAATGTTGATTGCATTATTTATAATTAACGTACTTCTTAGCATCGAGTAATGCGCCCAGAGAGATGAAGATTTATATTTCACGGCCAATTCGTCAAAGTACGATAAAACAACATTTTCGGAAAATGAACAGAACTGTTTGGTGCTTCGCCAATCCATAAACGTCTTATATACAGCTTCATACTGCTTCTTCGATTTTTCAGGCAATCTCGTGAAACTCGAGTCGTTCAATTCTAAAAGGTCTGCTGGTGTAGAAACTTAATCGTTTTCGCTACCACTAGGTACAGTAAAACCTCGCCGTTCATTATTTAACCAATCGTATCATTTAGGACATATACAAGAAAATTTTGAAGGAAAACAAATTTTGATCATAGCCACGTTTTGCTACCAGACGACAACTCGTCTTAAATGAAGGATTGCGAAATTTCTTTACAATTTTAAATTAATGCAGTAATGGCTCAAGTGATAGAGACATATTAATGTCGTAAGCTGGTGTAATTGAGGAAGTAACTACACTAGCTCGTTATTTACGTAATTGCTGTATAAATACCAATTTAAATGTATACGTTCAAAAGCCAAATCATATTATAGATAAATGTTTTAAACTGACCAATGATATAAAAAAAAATATCTTTTTTTCAATTGAGTGTAATAAAAAAAATTTTATTACACGCAAAAGCGTTGAATAATATTTTAGCAGCGCACTCTATATAAGTTACTATATTCAGCAAAGAAATTTTTTACATTTACTAGAATAATAAAGCAATTGGAAAAAATATTGTATTAAATTCGTTATATAAGGGGTTTATTGTTCAACGCTCCGCTCGTCGTGCCATAATTCCTCTCGTTGAACAATAGACTGCTTATACAACTAATTTAATAATATACTAAAACGACATTCGAACCAATAAAAAAATAAACAATAGAGAATGAGAATGCAAATTCCAGTTGTTTCACCCAACGATATAAATAGAAAACCCACTATCTTTGACAAATAATGACCAAAGTATACTCTAGTAATTATAAGGCAATACTAAGTACGTTGGCTAAATATTGACTTGCGTCTGTCATTTAGAGTGGTATTAATTGGTCGCCAGATTTTACTGCACTCGTGACTTGTATAGTTAAATAACGCACACATCAATTGCGACCTCGTGAATAAAAATCAGTACGATAATGATTGTTGGATTTACTTTAACCCCTCTTAGGAACTACATTTGCAATAATTTAAATAGATAAACTATGAGTTATATACAAAAAATATTAAATAACTATATTAACCATCCATTTTGTGTTCGTTCTAAATTGGTCAGTATCATCGTTCAATCCAACCATCCAGCATTGATAAGTAGTGTATCTGATGACTTTCTAAAGCTGTGTCCCGTATATAATTCCGGATTAGGTAGTTTTAAATATTTAGCAACTTGTTTCCCCATAGCCCCAAATTTATTGACACCAATTTTTTGTATGGTACATTTACCATTTTGGTAATTTAAAAAAACGAGGACGTTGTAGAATGGGACGGTCGAAGATTGACATATTTTTTGCAAATTGAATAAAAACGGCCTGTGACAGTAAACCTGCGAGTTTTCATTGTACAATTACGAACGGTTACAATCATAGCTGATCCAAGATCTTGAAAATTATCGACATTCATTGAATGCAGTTCTCTAAGACGACAAGCACCCATTATTCCTATAATGAATGCGACCTTAAAAAAATAATCGATATTATGCGCTTTAAATTTGGCTAATTGTTTACCTTTGTTGCCAAATATATATTATCAGGTGCTTCTGTTAGAAATCTATGTATCTCCTCTGTTGTGAAAGTTTTGGTCTTTTTTGCCGAATAGCCTACAGATTTTCGTTTCAAGAATGCACGCAACTTGGTATATGTTCCGATGTTAATCGTGTTATATATGATAAGAGTACTTCTCAGCATCGAATAAAGCGCCCACAATGATGAGGATTTATATTTCACACCCAATTCGTCAAAATACGTTAAAAGAACATTTTCCGAAAATGAACAGATGTTTTTAGTGGTTCGCCAATCCATAAACGACCTATATACTGACTCGTACTTCTTCTTCGATTTATCAGGCAATTTCGTGAAAGCCGTGTCGCTGAATTCTAAAAGTTCTTCTCGTAAGCAAATTTCGTTGTTTTAACTATCAGTGGTACAGTAAAACCTAGCCGTTCGTCAATATATGAGACGCCTGTTTTTTCTTGGTTAAATACAAGAACCGAAAAACATTAACTATTAATCATAAAAAATATATATCATCTGGAGCCCAAAACAGTACAAACGTGAATTGAATCTTGAGAAACAGTAAGTATATAGTTCAATATGTCATGCTTTCGTTTGAAGAAAGGTAATCAAAGTAAAGTATTTCGACGTTAAATGTTTCAACTTTGTTTACAAAATACACAATTGATTAACTTTTTGTAATTACATTTTAATTATAATTGAATTTTTTCAAACAATTCTGTATTATAAATTAAATAAAAAATGATTTCAATCAAAAAACTATCCGATAATTTTGAATGTACTTTAATAAATCTTGGATCGGTTCAGTATTCCTTCAAAGTATCAATACTATTTTAGAAAATAAATATAAAAAATATAAAAATCTACCTACGAGGATGATCCGATAAGTACTTTACCTACAAAAGAAAAACGAAAACTTTGGAAAAGTGGCGTTTTATTTCTCAACATAGTCTCATTATAGCTCGTTGCACTTGACCCAGCGAGTCTGTAAACTAGGCCGGTGATGACCTCCTCATTCGACTCAAATTTCTGCCCGGCGAGTGACTTTTTCAAGTTTAGAAACAAAAACAAGTCGCACGGGAACAATCTGGAGAATACAGTGGATGGGGCATCA
Organism: Abscondita cerata; assembly: GCA_030710515.1. Classification (NCBI taxonomy): domain Eukaryota; kingdom Metazoa; phylum Arthropoda; class Insecta; order Coleoptera; family Lampyridae; genus Abscondita; species Abscondita cerata. The sequence goes on from JALBCR010001034.1 coordinate 259,649, forward strand.
GTTCGTAGCCCAATTCGACCATTTTGGACGTGCACTTTTTTCTTCGTCAAATAGGGCCATTTTTTCTTCAATTTGTCGTCGAATCAATCGCCCGAATAATTCGGCATAATACAGCCCTGTGACCATTTTGTCCTTCTCCATCTAACCTGGTGAATCACAGAATGCGGTGGCCATCACCTTTCCGGCAGATAAGATAATCTTCGCCTTCTTCGGAGCAAGTTCGCCTTGTGAAGTCCACTGTTACTTTTGTCTCTGTGCCATGTTTCGTCGACTATCACGAAACTACGCAGAAACTCCTTCGGATTGCGCTTAAACAGCGTCAAACACTGCTCTGAAGTGGTCTCACGGTTGCGCTTGATGTCCGAAGTGAGCAAACACGGTACCCATCAAGCCGATAGCTTTCTCATGCCCAAAATGTCATTAAGGATATGACCCACGCTGTCTTTTGAGATACCTACTGCCTCAGTTATCTAACGCACTTTCAATCGGTGATCTGCCAATACGAGATCGTGGATTTTTGTTATGTTGTGCTACGTAATAGCGGTTTTCGGAGCACCTGGACATGGTGGCTCAGCACAAACCAACGTACGACCACGTTGAAACTCGTTAAAATAATTTTTGACGGTCGCCACCGAAGGAGTAGAGGCACCGTACACACCATCCAAACGCTCTTTGATTTCCCTTCCCATACAAGAATCGAATCACCTACCGATATTGGTTTTATCCAATGTTCTAAAATGCGCGGACACGTCCGTTTCCACACGAGGTCAAAACAAAACTACAAATCCCATCCGGCTGAAATTTCGTCAGTAGCTGTCTACGAGAATGTACTACACAATAGTAAATTTCGCTTGCGATAGTGGCGCCATTGAGCGTGAGGCTAAGTACTTATCAGACCGCCTTGTATATAGCTTTATTTTATCTACATGAAACTTTAACTATAATGATCGATAATTTTCGAAGTAATATGGAAGGTGAATTTTTACATAAAACAGATTCTCAGATATACGACTCTACAGAATGTGTCCAGTTTAAAATGAAGTACATGGGGATATCGGAAACCGTTGAATATACACTGTCGGTTAAATAGAACAGAAGCTGGATACTTGTATAAATAATATTGGTTTACTTTTATTAAAAATACGTTTAAGTATTTAAATTTTGACTTTTTGGAATCCTCAAAAAATGTTCAATTTATCTATAATAATCATAACGTGTGATTCAAAAAATTTTTCATCAAACTTTGCCATGAACGACAAAGCAAGATATAACAGGTGTATCTTAGCTTAGCTTGTACATTTGTCAATTCTGACAGATTAGTTTCAATTTATGATTGTGTTGACATTATGGCTTTCATGTTAGAAATGTATTTTCGAAACGGTGTAAGAATTGATGAACAATGGGTTTATTCTACTCGTGTTGCGTTTCAAGAATTCCAAGAAACCTTTCCTGAAGTGATCATTCACTTTGATGATTAAAAAGGTTCCTTTAAATTGAAGTTGTTGAATTTTTTCATGGTCCACTTTGAAAATTTTTGAATCATGGGTTTATACGGAAAACAAAAATACGAGAAAATTGTAATAATGATAGTTAGTCATAGAAGGCCTTGATAATGATATGAAATTTAACTGAAATTAGCATAGCTTTAGGGAATGGAATTCATATTATCTCCTCTAGCATTCCAATTTAAATTAGACTAGACAGACATCAGTCTCAAAAAGTGGATAAATTGTTTACCAGAATAATTCTTTCTTTCTTTTAAGATTAGGAAACCGGTAGTATTACTACACTGCCGTGTTAAGTCAAAAGGGCGTATCTGAAATATTTTGCATTATGTTATCCAATATAGCACAATACATCATTCTGTTAAGAAAAAAATCCGTATTTTATTATAGTATTACGTGAAATACATTAAAAGAAGTGGCCGTAATTGCGATTGTTGTCATGGATATTAGTATAAAACCTCTTTTTTCTCGAAAACTTCGAAAAGTCAGATACGCCCATTTGAATTAACGCGGCAGTATACAGGGTGTAAATAAATAAGTGCGAAGAAATTTAAATGGTAATTCTTTGTCGAACGATAGTGTGGGTTTTTCATATAAAAAAAATCGTAAGTAATCCCTGCTTTGTTATAGCGTTTTAAAGATGGCGCAAAAAACAGTTTTTTATATGAAAGACCCACATTATTTTTCGACAAAGAATCACCACTTACAATTTTTCGTACTTATTTATTTATACCCTGTATAAGGAATGGAAAAAATCTATACATAATTCGTACGCACAAATGAGATGTGTCACCTACACCTAAATGACAGACCTCCACCGAATATCAAAACTCTGGGAATAATACATTTATAATTTAATCTTCATATACCGTGTGTAGCACGTAAAAGTTGACAGACGTTTTCTATGTTAAATTCAAAAATTAATGCATATCTTTTTTCTGGCACAATTTGAGCAACAAATTTTATTAGATAGAAAAATGAGAACAAATTTATGTGGTAATGTAAGTGTTTAAAGGGTATTTTAATTAGTAGTAAAATTTTTATAATGATTTATGCAAAAAACCGGATTCGATCCAAATTGTCTCAATTTTTCTTAATTAATAATATTACTATCGATGTTATTGTTAATACAATTTTATAAAACGAGTTTAATCTTTTTTTGAAAATGTTAAATTCACTTTACAAAATTGAATTATAATAGTTAATAAAAAAAAATACTGCAGTCGAAATTGAACCCTGGTTAGGGTGAGCAAAATATTACTAGGCAACAAATTAACCAATTCGTCCAGGAAAGCGGCTTAATAAATCAAAATTCATTCGATTAATGAATAAAAATTTATAAAAAATAACTTGCTTTACTGACTTTTTAGTAAAATACGCTTTGAATACTCATTAGTATCCTTAGAACGTATAACTAATGGAACGAGCATATTCCGTTTAAGTTGTATAAAATGATGGTCCATAAAAAAGATTGACAGAAATAAAAAGAACTTTGTCAAAGTAAAATAAGGATAAACTTATAACTCCAACTGATCGTAAATGCGCAATCTGTTTGAAGGTAATAATCATAGAATAATAGTAATAACGGATGACAAGAACTATTTTATTTGGCACATGAAAATTTTATCACACCAATTTTGGTCTATTTTATCTATCAAACATATTATGTTCGAATTGTGCCAGAAAAAAGATATACATTAATTTTTAATTTAACATAGTAATTGCCTATGCCTTTTCCGTGGGGATACACGGTATAAAAATGAATCGTGGATGTTTCAAACTTAAAAACGGCTGGACCAAATTGAATACCTCCTACTACGGGTTTGTTCGTAATTGCTACGCGAAGATTTAAGAAAAAAGAAAAGTCGAAAAAATCTCAACAGGTGGCGTTTTATCATTTTTATTGATTTTAGAGTGAATATTTACAAATTTGAATCCTTGAAATTAATTCAATCAAAAACTTATTTTGGGAAAAAAGAAGTTTGCGGTTCGGTTAAAGTTATAATTATAATTTGTACATTTTATATAATTAAAACAGTAGTGAAATAACTGCTACGATATTTTTATCCAACAAATACGCCATTTTGTAATCACCTTATTTTTTCAGTTTTAGCTTTGAAGCATATGTCAAAAAGCTCCCTACAAATAAAAACCAGTGATGACTTTCATTATTCCTTTTTTCTATAAGAGTTTGCTTTTTTCAACACACAACTAAATGTTTCTCTAAAGCTGCTCGTAATTTTACGAAAGACGGAAAAAATAATAGTAATTGCCAACTAACAAAACAGTAGCAGTAACCTATGTAGCAAGTATTTCCAACGCGCACTCACAGCTTTATAATTTTTACCAGTAGGTATCATATTTTGCGTCTACCTGAACATTGCCTCGTTTTTCGTTTTGTACCTATTGTTATTTAAAGTTTTTGTCAAATTGTGTAGAGTCGTCGTTATAAATATGATTTTATGGTGCTTCAGAACTTTTCAACAAAAATTTATTTCTTAAATACGAAGGAATTGATCAGGGTTTCATACATAGATATTGTTACTCTTTTCATTTGCTTAAAAGAGGCGTCCAAATGAATTTCGAAAATATCGGTTTAGTCCAAATGACAAAACCTTGTTTCACATGGTTTTTATTTTACTTGAACAAATTTCTTGAAAAGCCTTTATATAATAAAAGTTAACAACACATGTGTGTAAATTCCTAAAGCCAACGATAGAAAATACCCGTATAAAGAGATGCAATTTGAATCATCATGTATCTTCGTATAAATCGACAATCGGATAAATCTCCATCATCATCTTTTCCACGCCTGAATACCAGTTACATTACTTCAATCCACTTTTAAGAGGTATCTAAAGGAAAATATGAATATGTAGAATAGGGTAATTTAACTGTACATAATATAACGAACATCAAATTACCGTATAGCCCAATCAATATACACATTTGGGATTTAAGGAATAGATGAAATTCTGAAATTAGGTAGTTAAAAACGTACTCTATCAGATTAAAAAACTTTTCCCAAGTAATATGACATGTGATTTAAAAAATTCGTTTTACAATTTTTTTTTTATTTAAATTGTAACTTCTTTAAATAAAAAAAATGAAATAAAGATTCAAACAAAAGTAATAGTTTAAAATCTTACCTACAACTTTTGAAGTATGTTTTATACCTAAAATTGGGCTTTGTAAGTTTATGTTTTAGAAATTTTTGCTCATAATTATTTTAATCTTAACTTATATTTTTCTTATCACCTCGGTTCTCTGTTCACGTCAGATATTTTCAGTTCGAATTTACGAAAGATGTGTCTTTATTTTTCGATTTAGATTTTTTTGTACGAGGGCATGTTCGAGGTTTAAAAAAATGTTAAAAATAGTCAACAAAATTTCATACAAATTAAGCCTTAATTTGACCACAATTAGCGTATTTTCGGACCGATTTTTCAAAATTCAAAAAGAATCTTACGCGGATAAAGAAATACACATTTTTGGCCGTTTCAGTTTTTTTACCTCGCGTGTTTTCTAAAGTTATAAGCGAAAAACTTATCCGAAAAAATTTCAATCGAAAACTAAAACGACCATAATTTCTAAATTATAATCGATAAAGAAAGTTTATTTAAGAAAAACGTCCGTTTTGTGCCCCTGTCGCATAATGTGAAATAAATTTTTTCTTTTTCAGAAATTTTTTTCAAGCAATTTTACATTGTCAATACGAAATACTGTAATTTTTACAACTCCGGAACCGTATTACGTAAAAACATGAATAAAAAAACATAAGATTCGTAATTTTGCAAATTTTCAAATGACTTAGCTGTAGAAGGTTCAATTTCACCGAGCTGATAAGAAAAATATAAGTTAAGACAAGCATACCCAGTACTGGGCCAGTGTTCAGTATATCGCGGGTGCTGTTGCATTGGTAGGACAGGCAACGCATTTGAGGGAACGGTGTTACTTCGTTCGTGAGGCTCTAAGGAGCCTGGGGTCAGCTAGTAATTAATAAAATGATTACTTCTTTTGCAAACATTTTTTTCTGATACCTACTTTTTTTCATCTTATTAAAACCAAACCAGACTCGTTTGCAATGGGGGAAAATATGAAATATGAATTTCGAATTTTTTAACACGTAAACTTTAAAAGTTTAAAATACCTATAATTTCAATAATATTTGATTATAAAAATCCAATGAAACATACTTCAAAGTCTAGAATTTTGAACATGTACTTTGTTTTACAAACCTTCGTTATTAAATTTAAATGGTGTATTATTTTTATGCACTGGTGCAAAAATGTTTTTTTTTCCAGGCTAAATATGAACTCTTGAAAATTGACAAACACATTCTAGTAGCGGTTACATATAGTGACATAACTTGTATTTATAATAGAGCATTAGAAGGTAAGGAAAAAACCAGGTGAGAATGCTGCGAAAATGCCGAAAGCAGACGCGCTATATATACAGGGTGTCCAGAAACTCTCCTGACAAACCAAGACTGGAGATTCCTCAGATAATTTTAAGACAATTTAACCCAATTCACCTAGTCCGAAAATGCTTCATAAGGGAGCTAGAGCTCTTTGAAGATGGCGCCTGGTAAAGTAAAAAATTAAAAGATAAACTTCGCGAACTGACAACAATTTGACAATAAAAAACGTAGGTTTTACTTTTGTTGGCAGTTCAGAGCCAACTAGTGCAAAAATATAAATTTAACTTTAATGACAAAAAAAACAAAAATGTTTAAATCCATTTTTCTAGAAAATGGTGTATCCTAATGACTTAAAGTAAGAGCACCTTTTAGTACTAGAATACCTGAAAATTTAATAATCTAGTGTTACAAATGCTTAAAGGTTAAAGACAAAAAAAGTTATGCGTTAAAATAACCGTTGACCTACCCAAAACGGACGCCTATGACCGGTACTAGAAATTCGCTATTGATGGAATCGATTCATCTCTGAAGGCTAAACAAGCATACCGGTTTTTGCTTTTCTAAGTAAAAGCGTTCTGGAGGTATTTAAAAAAACTATTTACAAGGCGCCATCTTCAAAGAGCTCTAGCTCCCTTAGGAAGCATTTTCGGACTGGGTGAATTGGGTTAAATTGTCTTAAAATTATCTGACGAATCTCCGGTCTTCGTTTGTCAGGAGTTTCTGGACACCCTGTATAGTGTATCTTTGATAAAATGATGTTAAAGTTATGTTATCCATCTAAATACAAGGAACACATACGTGTAGTTAATCTATTTTTTCCATGTTTCCAAAACAAAAATTATATTATAATAAATTCAAAAAATTCTGGTGACTAGAAAAATGTTGATCATAGTTTTCTTCAAAGTTTTTATAATCAAACCCTAATATTATATTTTAAAAAATGATAAATTAGTTAACATTTAAATAACATTTTTTCTTTGAAATATAAAGGTAGAATGACCTAAAAAACATCGTTATTGCATTCTTACATTTTCTTTTCTTTTTCATTTCGTTTTCTTAGTTTGTTTAAGTAAATTAGTATAATAATTGTTAAATGACAAACGTCAAAGTCCGACTCCAGGAAATATTTGTTCACCTTTTTACTGCATAAATATGCGCATATAATTAGTATTTAATAATGCATATTATATCCTACGATTAATAACTTTTTTTTAAACTTTTCTCTACTTCGTTTTTAAAGAGTTTCTTTAAATAATGTTCGTGTAAAAAGGACTTTAACTGCACTTGTACAATTAGATCTATTAAAAAATCCGCTTTACCTCTGTAATAAATTAAGATATTAAAAAAATTCAAATAGTTGTGGCTTTGAGATCTTAGGTACAATTATTGTTGGATTTTTTGTGTGTTTTGTGCATATTGATTGGATTATTAGGTGAAATGTGTACTTCATCAAGAATACGTATCGTATAAAATGACAAAATGCACTGTGAAAGTGCTGCACGCATTAAAGAATATACGCTGCCCATCCAAACAAACAGAAGAAAGAAAACGAAGATAAATTACTGTATGGGAAAAATAGACAAACCACAAGCACCAACAATTCATCCGTATTAGAAGATCAAATAATTTGACAAAATATCGTCCCCGAGTTCCATCTCAGATTAAGTGTTTTTTTTTTATTTTTGTGTGCGTATTCGTCCGCGGTATTTATTTTCTGAAGACGAACCGCGAACGGCCAGGTTTTACTGCATTACGTTCTATTAATAGCAAAAGCATATATGTCCTCATAAGCTCTGATACACCGTGCCGCACATAGGGGCCGAATATGATCAAAATATAAAAGAAAGTACAAATATGATTAGTGAGCGAGACAAGAGAACTACCCCATAATGATTGACAATAATTATTCCAACAAAACCAGATTGATCATCAAGCAGAAAACGTGAATTTATTTGTAGAAAAGACCGATTTAAAAATAGGAAATTTCCTTTAAAATATCTAAACATATTTGGCCTCACTGTGCGCCATAGCATCTTTCGCAATTGATTACTCACTGCAAGGAATCATTACTACTGTAATCATGTCCTAAGAGTAACATCAAATCTCATCTGATATCTAAGGGAGGCGGAGCCTTATGATAAAATAATTTCCAAATCAATTGCAGTTGAATACAAATTACACACTTGTTTGCATTAACCGTAACAAAAGTTCAATGTCACCTACCTTGACTATCTCCAAGTTCAGCCGACGTTCCAGGTTTGGGCTCATCATTATTACTTTCAATTAATGAAAAATCCTCTGTTTCATCTGTCATCTCAAAAGCAGAATTTTCTTCAGTGCCGTCTTCTAATTGAGATTCCTCTGCTATAGCAGTCTGCGATTGCTCCATTGTATCACCTGGTTCCAGTTTCAAACCCATATCATCGGGTGCATTTGAATTTACAGTATCGACTTCGTATTTGTTTTCCGTCGCTACAACTATGGCAGGAGAAGGAGATACAGATACTGGACGAATGTTAGTCAACTTTGGTCGTTTGGAAGCGGGTCCGCTGAATCTTCTTGGTTTTGCAATGTTAGATGATTTCGGTTCAGAGGTATCAAGAGGACGTTTTGCTGGAGTTTCGGTAACAGTTGCTTCTGGTTCTACTTCACTTTCAGATTCATTCGGAGCCTAACAATAGAGCATTAATACACCAACTAACAATGATATTATCATACATACCCCAGTTTCACCTGTCAATCCTTTAATTTGTAGAGCTTCAGCAGTTTTTATAAATGTAGGTAAGTTTTCTTGAGCTACTTGTACCTCACCCTGGTACATGAAATGAAGCAAATCACTTAAAGCTATATAGCTAACGTCTTTCATAAACACTATTGGATGTTTGCAGGGATTACTTTGAAACAATTCCCGGAAATAAGGACTACACACTGAGAGTACCATTTTGTGGGCTTTCAAATACCGCCCTTCCACTGCTAAGGTTACATCAACTAAATCTTCGGTTTCTAATAGCGACTGCATTCCCATGCTCATGTTTTTGTGGAAATTGTCCCAACACAACGAAAATTGCTCCGAAGACATAATGAAAATCTAAACAAACTCTGAAAAGATAACGCCAAACGTTAATCAAATATGGCGCTCAAATTGATTTGATATTAGCAAATTTCTTAAAAGAAAACAAAACTTACCGACACTAGAAAATGATAATTTTACACTTTAAACAACGTAACAATATTTCCACAATCGATTCGAACAGTATAATAAGAATTATGTTCCTCAAAATCGCATTTTTGCGGCGCATGCAAACAGTACACCGTCCAACCAAGCTTCAGTAATCGTTTGCTTGTTATGCGCATGCGCACACTCGATCAAAGAAATAATTTAATTGTTATTTACAGCGTTGACAATTGTATAATTATTCGGGAAATTCAAAAAAGAAACAATAACATAAACGAAAAAGTGTGTTCTTGAATAGACGTTTTACTTAGAGAACGATAGCAACAGAGTCGTGTAGGTAGCTATAACGTAAAGGGCTTAGCAGTTTCACGCCAACACCATTTCCATAAGAAATGTATTGCGCAGGAGATGTTTTTTAATTGTGATTTCATTCATAAATACCTTTGTCTCGCAAATTTTAATTATGTTGCGAAAACACATACATGTAAAAGTGTAATTTTAGTATAATTTATATTGATGTACTTACTATTTATGTATTTGTAATCGGGGATTCAACTTATACAGTATTGTCATTTTTCCTAAATTTCAAATTTACTCCCGTGTTTTGTTACATTGAAATAAATGGAAGTATTACTCGCGCCAAACCATAACGCCACTTCTCACATAAAGTGACAAGGACCAACGTAAGTGAAACGTCTGTTGAGCACTATTAAAAAACCTGAGTATACAGGGTGTCCAAAAACTGTCCTGACAAACGAAGACCGGAGATTCCTCAGATAATTTTAAGACAATTTAACCCAATTCACCTAGTCCGAAAATGCTTCCTAAGGGAGCTAGAGCTCTTTGAAGATGGCGCCTAGTAAAGTAAAAAATTAAAAGATAAACTTCCAGAACTGACAACAATTTGACAATGAAAAACGTAGGTTTTACTTTTTGTTGGCAGTTCAGAGCCAACTAGTGCAAAAAAATATAAATTTAACTTTAATGACAAAAAAACAAAAAATTTTCAAATCCATTTTTATAGAAAAAGGTATATCCTAATGACTTAAAGTAAGAGTATCTTTTAGTACTAGAATACATGAAAATTTAATAATCTAGTGTCACAAATGCTTAAAAGTTAAAGACAAAAAAGTTATGCGTTAAAATAAGCATACCAGTTTTTGCTTTTCTAAGTAGAAGCGTTCTGGAGGTATTTAAAAAAAATTATTTACAAGGCGCCATCTTCAAAAAGCTCTAGCTCCCTTAGGAAGCATTTTCGAACTAGGTGAATTGGGTTAAATTGTCTTAAAATTATCTGAGAAATCTCCGGTCTTCGTTTGTCAGGAGAGTTTCTGGACACCCTGTATAATTATCAACTCATCTGAATATCGAACAATCTGCATTGCCTCCACTCAATTCAACTTTTTGTCAACTTATTATTTATTTGAAATTAATTTATGTCATTGACAGTAAAGTGTTGAATGTTAAATAATGGTATCCCGTGTGTTCCGGAAAATCTGAAGCATTCTGTTTAACAAGGGGAATTTTGAAAGTCCCCAAAGTCTTTTTAGGATATTTTACTTTTATTCAGAACACTTAACAATATGTACTAGAAAACGTTTTGTGTTTATGTTTCTAAAATTTAACCAAACATATTAATTCAAAAAACATTTAATACTATTTCAAAACGTAAGAGGGTTCAAATCCCAATCCTTTTTCTTTTTTAGTTGTATTATTATTTTAAAAGGACAGTTTTTAATTTCTACCGGTAAAGAGGCATAAGTTTTAATTTTTTTACTTGAACTCGCAATGGATTTATTAGAATATTATTTAATTAGAGTTTTTGGATATCGTAAAATCAATGGTAAAATCAAATAAGGTGAACGCTAAAATTGCGCTCTATTATTAAAATAAATGTTTCAGTAATATTCTAATAAATCTATTGCCAGTTCAAATAAAAGAAATTAACACTTATGCCTCTTTACCGATAGAAATTAAATGCTGCTCTATTAACTAATGATACAACTAAAAAAGAAATCGGACTGGGAATTGAATCCTCGTAACGTTTTGAAGTATTATTAAATATTTTTTGAATTATTTATGTTTATAATTGGTTAAACTTTAGAAATTATTATGCAAAACGTTTTCTAGTACACTGTTAAGTGTTCTGATAGTGGAAATATCCTAAAAACATTTTGGGGTATATATGAATCGGACACACGGTATAATTATTTTGTACTGCTTTTTTGTGCTATGGATATTGGATTGACTGTTAGTAAGGCAGACAAAACTACTTTAAGCTTCACATAAAATATACACAATGAAGAATATTAAACAGCTAAATTAAACGTTAATATTATGGTTTTTGCCAAACAATGTTAAGGGTTTCCAAAAAGTCTGTAAGTTTTGCTCTAAGACCGGTTTTATGCAACGCTTGTGTCGCACGTCTCGAACGTAGAAAATCGACGCGTTCCGCGGCGGTCGCGCGATTTTAATACGTTTCAGTCAATTTGATTAGGCGGGTATCTAAGGTCAAACACATATGTTCCCATTTGCTTCAATATAATTAGGAACAAGACGGCGGTCTCTGTTACGCTGCGACATAGAATGCATTGCATAGAGGTACCTACACTTTGAGGCGTCGTATAATCAATGATGTATGCTATTATATGAAGATTCTTTTGAGCGCGAGATAGAGACGGACGACCACGACAGGAGACAGCGACAAAATACGAGTGACCATTTTCCAACCGGTGTGTGTCACGTGTCGCACATTTTCATGTCTATCTTAAAATGTAGGTATTAAGTTTAAGGCATTGTAGTCGACAAGTTAGCTGTGGCGCAGTACTCTACAGCCTTCTCCAAAACGAGACTGTCGCGGTCTCCCGTCTTCTGTCGCGTGTCGCGGTCTTCTGTCTCGCTCGCGTACTATAAAGTCCACCTTAATACCGTCCTTTTTGTTTCACTCTGTCTGTCCAAAGGCGATAAGTACCTACCACTGACAAGCGGGAAATAAAGTATTTACATGTTATGGCTATAAAGTGACACTGAAGTATTGTTAGTTCAAGCGTTTAAGTGACGCTTGGAAGAAAAGCGATATTTATTAGTGTATTTTAGTTCTTTTTAATTATACAACTTTTAGAGAAATCTGCAGCTTTCTGGTAGGGAGAGAGCAAATTTGTCGCACAGAGAATTGTATTTATTTTCCCCTCCTACTACACGAAGGCCGAGTTCATCTAGATATTTATGAGATCGGTTTATAGGTGACATTAGCCAGGTCACAACAAGAAAGAAATGAAGAAGGAAGAAAAAAAGAATAAAAAAATGTGGGAGCAAAAATCACTGTAAGTTGATGCAGCTGCCAGACAAAGATTTTTCATCTCCTCAAGAAATTCATAATAGCGGAATGGCGTAATTTTAATCCATGTCTATGTGTATAATTGTCTAAACAAATGAGGCGCTGTTTTAAAAGTTCCGTTCTTATGTTTCAAAAACTGCTGCATTCTAAAAATTTAAATTCTGGTATCGGTGGCTCTAGAATCAAATTGAAGAAAATGTTCTCAGTTCCTCCTTCTCGGCGGTTCGTGGGCTGTTGTGTGTTTTAGTGTGTTTATTGTGTCTAATGTGTCAAAATGGAGCGCTACATTCTACCAAAGTATGCAGGAACGCGCGCGTTTTTCAGTCATTTTTACCATTGTTTTCCTCAAATCAAAAATAAAATTCATTATAGAGTACAAACTTCCTACTTTCACCAAAATCATGCGACAATTTGACATTATGAGGGCCTGCAAATGATATTTGAACTTTTTAGTAGAATAATTGTCATATTTCTATTGGCTTCTGTAAATTTTCAATAACCCGGATTTTTGATGACTTTATTTCCTGTAAAATAGCACTCTCTTATGAACCAAAAAAGTCGTCAGAAGTTATGAATTAATTTTATTTACCCTAAAAGCTATCATTCCTGTACTAAGTATGCGTCTTTTAATCGAAGTGAGTTGCACTTACCCCCAATTCGCTCTTCTCCGGGTCTATCTTATACAAAACAATAAAACAAAAATAAGTAAATTAAAACGTGAAAATTAATAATTTAAATCAAGGAAAAAACCTATAGTGGAAAGTAAAAAAAACATTCAACATAAAAAATAAAAACCAAAGAATTCTAAAGCCTCAAATGTTTTTGACGTCAGCGTGTAGACGGCTGCCATCTTGAATTTTTTTGAAATGGCTACTTAGGTCTAGTGAGTATAACAAAAAGCTTATTTTTTTTCCTTTTCAAAAATAATAGAAAAATGTCTAATAAAATATCAGTTTTATTTTTCTAAATTAAGTACTACTACTAAATGATACGACCTTTGTAGATTTTTAAAATTAAACAAACAACAATAGTAGGTATTGAAAACGTTAACCAAATCATTATTTATGTACAAATTGTCAAAACTGAAACTGAAATTAGCACAAAGTTTAAAAGTAAATTAAGTAAATAAATCTGAAAAACAACAAATCCAAATTTTAATGTTAGTTGAATATGGTGATCTCAAACGTACCCTTGACGAAGCAGCTCATTTTTTTAACGATTAAATAGTATAAGTAGATCTACGGTGACAAGATTAATAATTATATTTATACAGATTATTTTACTAGCAGTTAAACAATTTTAACTCCAAGTGAAATATACTATCTTTTCTTCAAGCGTCTATTGCTAGTTTTCATTTGTTATTCTCAAATTTTCCAAGATTCTCGCGTTATAGTGACATTTTTATTCTCAACTAATCAGGTTGGTACTTTACCCTCACGTTTATAAATATAACTTAACCAAGGTACCAATCTAAAATTGCTGTGAAAACAAAGGAATTGTTGTTTAAAAAGCCATTGTAGCGTCTGCCAGTAGTTCAATAATATGCCGTTTCAATGTCGCTTGAAGAAAAACAAATTTAATGAGACTGGTAGTGTAAAGGATACTCCAAAGTGTGGTAAAGCAAGAAGTGGAAATAATCAAGATAAAACGTTTGCTTACTACCCAGTAAAAAATATTTTATGATGGGTAAGCAATGGTACTGTATAACCGACCCAGCAAATTATTTACCGACACTGCAACGGCGTACGGTACCGACCCGTTTGCATTTATTAGAGGCCACTCCGGCCTGTGCGCTGAGCTTTTATACAGCTAATTCCTCTTTGCTGGTAACATCACTCGACTTACTATCGGTTTTTAAAAGCAAGACACTTGAGCAGCCCGTTTTTTGATCTATTTATAAATAACTGCCGAAGAAGTCAGCATCTACAAATTTGATAGAATAGAACCCTAAATAAAAATATTATTTAAAAAAATTTAAGATGGCGGCCGTACGCTAAACGCTGACATCAAAAACTTTAGACATTTGCTTTCAAATATGCAGAATAAAATCTCATTTATCGTCCTAGAATTTCATAATTTTTCTTTATCCGTTTCAAAGATAATCCATTGGTGTGGACTTATTATTATTAAGAAAATGTATGAGTTTATTATGGGATTTACGGGAGGGTACAGGTTTTCCCAGCGTGTCTCATTTAATCGCCCGCTACTGCCTTATAGTGTAAGGAAATTAGGTCAATGAAGACCTATAAGTTTAAAGTATACATAAATAATTATTTGATCGGAAGGCGGAAGGTGAGAATAAATTTTGAATTTTTCTCCATTTTGAAATTACAGTGGTGTAAACTTGTTGAATAAAATATGAAAGAAATAATTCTGGCGGTTGGTATTGACCAGCTAAAAAAAGAAAATAAGCAGTACTGCGCACGCGCACAATTAGTAAACAAAAGATGGCAACGTTTTCATACGCGATGGCAAGCAAACTCCTTAGAATTTTCCCGCTAAAGTTTTTGTCGCTTACCACGTTCATCAAGTACTATTTTTTTGGTTCTTAGTTAACATAAAATGGCAAAATTGGAACAGTTTATAAGGATAGATGTAGCAGGAGAAGGCACGTACGGAATCGTCTACAAAGCAAAAGACAAAATAACTGGGAAATTTGTAGCTCTCAAGAAAATTAAATTAGAGAAGTAAGCATGATTTTCTTTTTTTAAATTAAGTTGTACTTGTAATCCTTAGGTTTAATTTATTTTTATAATGCCATTATGCACGAGCCATTAATAAACTATTGCTGATATTCATATTAATCTCGTCTGCTGTTGTGAAGATGTATTTTGATTATATTTCTTGAATTCGGTCCATTTAACTCTAATTAACATAATATTTTGAGACAATTATTACTGCACACAAGCATTGATGCTTAGACTTAATATACCTGGGAGTTTATATATTGATTTACAATGCAATTTGAAATTTTATCTGGTTTTCAATTTTAAATCAATATTGACTTGCACTTTTTTGGCCTCAAATGCTTCCTTTTTTAGATCAGTAAAGTTTTAATTAGTCTGCTAAAGCTGAAGGGTGGATTTTGTCATATACCTAAAGAAGTTGAAGTCATTGATGGAAACTTGAAAAAGTATCCTGGTGCAAACGAGTTCAAGTTTTGTAACTCACTCGCAACTACTTGAGGCTAAAGTAGAATGATCGGAAATACTACAAATTCTTTATTGTTAAAATTCGTTACATGTTCAGATGTTAATGTACCAATTGCGGGAAGAAGTTGTCTAGTCTAGAAACCACTTAACATTGCAACTGAGGGTTGCTGTGACCTTAAATGTTATTTGTATGTTGATTGAAGAAGCCCAAAAATTAGTTAGGGAAGTGAAGGGAACAATGGAACCACCAAATTAGTTTGAATGTAGAAATAAAATTTGTAAAAATATGCTAAATATGAAGCTAAAAAACATTGTATTCTAAGGAATTGTACCCGTATTTGATAAAAAGTGTCACTACTTCTTATCTTAAAGGGATTAAAAATCAGAAAAACTTGGTTTTTACTGGGTGAATCTCCTAAGGTTTAGTGGACTCAATGTCTTTGATTTATTGATATTTATCATTTAGAAATGGTGATCGTCGAAACTTTTTTTTGCATTTGCAAGCATCTATGGTTTTTTAATTAATCAGTAATTTCAAATAAATAAAATCGTGTTTAAAAGTACAATGGAAATTAAATGGCACTTTTATTTTTGAACAATTTTTGTTGATAACGATGCCAGGTAATCAAGGAAATATAATACCGAACGATCATAAAATTTTTAGATAAGGTGATGCTATGACTTTGCATTAGCAAATTTTTAACTCTTGATAACTTCAGCTAATAAACGTCAATTGATTGTCAGTGTTCATCAAATTTTTATGAAAAATCGGAAAAAATGGTGTTTGTTTTCGTCAGAACATAAAATTGAATTTTATTTTCGTAACGGGTAACGGTGTTTTAAATAACGGAGAGTGCCGAGTTTCGGGACGGATTTAGATGTATCGTATATGCCACCAACAATACACATCAAATCAAACACAAAAAATTCATAGCCACGTCTTATCTAAAAACTTTATGATCGTTCGCTATACAAAATAACAACTGAGAATGAAATAACAAGTGTTCAAATAAAAAACTGTAATGGACAAACCGTAGAATTGAAATGATCTAATTATTTTCGTAGTGTACACACAAGTTCAGCGAAATAGCGCGTGATGGCGTGAAACTCTGCATTAAAACGAGATATACAAGGTGATCTAAGTTATGTAGGCACCATTCCTAACTTTGTTGTTATTGTAGCTACAAAGTCGGTCGCAAGTACCCCACTCTAAAATATTTCCTAGTTCATCCTAGAACCACAATTCAATACAGCACTATATTGATAGGTGTCACGAACCTGAAAAAAATTAAGAGTCTTCAATACCACGGCTGGAAATAGCGGAATTGCCTCTGCGCTCGTGTCTCTTTATGACTAAACCAAACTCTGTAAAGTTCTAAAATTCAATTTTTTACAAAGAAGAAACTTTATTGCACTTTTATATAACAACAAAAATAAATTTAAATTTAAAGAAGTTACAATATAATACATGTAAAAATGCCATTTTAAGGTCATCTTTAGACTTTTATCTAGTCTATATTAAAGCATAAATATAAAATCTGTTCCTATAAACAAGTGTTGTAACCCTTTGCTTGTGCAAAAATATTTTTTGTTTATGGTTTTCTGTTCTTGATTTCTCAAAAACAGGCACGGGCGCACATGATGCAACAACAAAAATCCTTAGAATTCGCTGCCGATAAAGTGTCGCCCTCTACGTTCTATTTAGAAACTACCCCTCCTTCCAATTATGCTCAGGATAAGAAAATTGAAAGGCGCCCTTGAATTCCCACCCGCAAATGCAACAGAAACTATTCGACTGGTATTGAAGACTCTTAAGTTCAAAAATTCCATTACCTTTTTTCAGTAGCTCAAGTTTCAAGACCTCAAGTCCGATATAACTCTTTTGGCATTGTAATTTTCAAATAACTCAGTTCGCGTAATATAGGAACGTTAATGTTATCGTTTGAATACCAAATTTCACATCCACCCGGTAGTATAACTCGAATTATACATACAGGGTGCGGCTTTAGTGCGTCGAAGTACGATATATTGGTTATTAACCCATGTGAAGTTAGCCATAAATCCATCCATAAAAATTAATCTTACTGTTACGCTATGTAAATATTATCTATATTGAATTAAATGTTTATAAGTAGTAAAACGACAATAAATCAACACAAACAATGTTTATTTTAACATTTGTTTAAAAAAAATTGTTTAAACAAATTTACAAAGTAAACTCATATCTATCGAATTTTAATAGTAGTGTTAGCGTGGATCAATT